>JASDQU010229118.1:0-17192 GCA_032191745.1 Picea mariana | reverse complement strand
AGTTTACAATGACAGCAACCTTGGCTGGGTCCACTCGCAGGTGGCCTCCACCAATTATGTGGCCTAGATATACTAAAGAGGTTTTAGCAAATTCACATTTTGACATTTTCACATAAAGCTTCTCTTTCCTCAGTACATCTAAGACTTTCTTTACATGTAAAATGTGCTCCGCCCATGTTTTTCTAAACACAAGGATATCATCCAAGTATACGATTACAAAATCATCAATAAAGGGACGAAAAACATCATTCATGACCCGCATAAAAGTAGCAGGTGCATTGCATAGCCCAAAAGGCATTACAATCCATTCATACAAACCCTGTTTCGTTTTAAAAGTTGTTTTCCAAGCATCATTTTCAGCAACCCGGATTTGATGATACCCACTACGCAGATCCAATTTAGTAAAGTAAATTGCATGTTTTAATTGATCCAACAAATCATCAATGCGAGGAAGAGGATACCTGTTCTTAATGGTGATTTTGTTAAGGGCCCTGTAGCCAATGCACATGCGCCAAGACCCGTCCTTCTTTGGAACCAAGACTATCGGAGAGCCACAGGGAGAAGTGCTTGGCCGGATGACCCCCTTCTCAATCAGCTCCTGAACTTGCTTCTTGATTTCCTCATTCTGCATAACAGAGATCCGGTACATGGCTATGTTCGGAAGTGGCACATCCTGCTGCAACTGTATCTCATGCTGAATCTCTCTCTTTGGTGGTAACCCCTTTGGATCAAGTAGAGTGTGGCTCACCATAGTTGTAATAGAACCATTGCCACTGTCTCTTATAATTAAATTCCATTAATAGTTCTTGTCAAAAAAAACATTTAGGAGTGTCTACTTTTTTGTTTAAAGAGATAATAAAAAAAAGTTGTAGGTTGGTTTTTCATTATTATTAAGATTTGGTTTATTGAAAATAAGTTAAACAAAACTTAAAACTTCTTAATTAATTGTTATTAGGATTTGGTTTATTGAAAATGAGTTAAACAAAATTTAAAACTTCTTAATTAATTTAAGTTAAATTACCAAAATTTAATTTATAATTTTCTTCTTAAAAAAAACTATAAATTAATATTAAATAAGTAGCTTGCCTCTCATTACAATGAACCAAATATCTCATTCTAAACTCAAATTCTAATAATAAAAAAATACCAAACTTACCTTGCCCCCCTCCCCACACTAAAAGTTTACCTATGATTAAAAGAAATTAAGAAGCAATGGGTAATGGTATTGGTTAAATATTTTACCTTTTGGGTTTATGAATAAAAAAAATTAGGAAAATGGGTAATGGCATTGGCAATGTAAATTTGGACAAAATAGCTATTTTTTGTTGTTTAAATTGTATTTCTGAATACATAAACAGATTCAGCTTGCTGAAAAACCTCTAAAACACTCAAATTACATAAACTGTATATCCAACCATTCATACCTAATTGAAAAACAACCTAAAGTTAAAATGTAGAACGTTTAAAACACTGCATGGAGTAATGCCCTAGGAATCTCAAGGAGTTTGGGTTAAGCTAGAATTATGGATAAAAGGTTTTTGGAAGCAATAGGTAATGCCCTATGAACTTTTATCGTCATGGAAGTTAATGCGTCCTGCAAAATCAGGAAGCTTTATCGTCATGGAAGTTGATACGTTGGCCAAAATCAACAAATGGACGTGCCAGACTCCGACTCCCACCAGAAGTTGAAATTGAATCCGAGAAGGGGGAATTCATCCAGTTGGTGGATCACTGGAAGATAGATCCCCTTCAGAGTTCAATTGTGTTCTACCCAATTTGCTTTCGAGGCCAATTTCACACCAGAGCCTGAGAGCAACATTGGGTCTGGACATAATCCACAGCCGAAAATGTCAGACACTGGAAACAGTAAACTCTGCTCTGGAGAAGTTGATTGCGGCGAGGATCATCAAGGACTAGACGTGGCTCGAGACTTGCGGCATTGTGAAACAGCTGATTCAAACCCAAAATCTTGCCCTGGTTCTGAGGAGAATGTGGGACTGAGGTCAAGTTCTGATTCACAGCCAATCGTTGCAGACGTGAGGGGGTTATCTGACCCTACTGAAGAGTGTAGCCATCTTGAAAATCAGAACCCAGAAGAGATTTCTTTATCATCTATGTTACAGGGTGATCTCCATTCTTCTACATTACAATCGTGTCCCCATCAGGCGCTGCATGATTTCAATTCACTTTCTATACCCATACCTATCCTTCGTCGATCGCTGAACAGCCTCTGGCTATCCACCAGAATGCAGCTAGACATGTTGGTGCAGCTCCTGAACATCATTGGAGGAGACCACGTGGGTTCAACTGTCAGTTCCTCCTCAASTCAGGCCAACAGCATGGCCATGCGACCTAAAACGGCATTGGAGAGAGAGTCTGAGCTTAAGCAGCAGATCAGTGAGCTGAAAGGSGTGGTGTCCACCCTCTCTGCTGAATTGCTTAGAGTAGAGGAGAAGAATGCACAATTGGAGAATGAATTGATGGAAAAAGAAGAGAGGAAAAGAAAGGAAGAAACAAAGCAGAGTGAAAATTAGATCATGAGTACTTAATTATCATTTCAACATTGCTGGAAGAGAGCAGAGGTATTTCAATTTGGTTAGCTTGAATTCTGAGTAGATATCATTATCAAGATGTCTCTTGAACTTGGTTACCAACTGAAGCAAGAAAGACTGTGCAAGATCCTTTTTATGGGAAATTAGTACTGTTATGTATTTTTTACCAAAGATTTCTAAACTGGTAATAACACTGTAGTCACAAGAGTTCAGACTGGTACTTGAGTTCTTAGAAGGATTTAAACAATTTACTGATTAGTTTCAGGCCCACTTGTGACAATGCAATTGCTATGAATGCAATTGCCATGAGAGAAATGGATGTAGGCTACTTATGTATAAGATAATTTTACTGGCTATTTTTTATTGTCTGAAATTTTAATAATTGTCATGGTTTTAGGTTAAAGATTTTACTAAATGAAAATTTTTTAAGTAGATATTTACCAAAAATCTGGGGAAAAATTATTGGATTTTTAAATTTAAGTGATTATTTTTATATAATCAAAATACCTGTGAATTTTTCAACATGCTGAATTTATTTTTACATTCAGAAATGAATTCTGAACAACAAAAAATAATAATTCATATAAATTTATATCACCAATTTCCAATAAAAAAAAAAATCATGTATTAATCTATTTCTGTAAAATAAATTGCACTCCATATTCAGGATCTGTATTCTACAATGCGTTATATGAAGGTACTATTGTCACAATTCGTCGAACAGATTGCATATAATCAGATTAGTGATTGTAATAATTGTGCGCAGACAACTAAATTTTTTTTTTTTTAAATCGTTTTTACATTATCTTTCTTTGTCTAATATGAAAAATGAGATCATTTTAGTACATAAAATTTTGTTTTTAAATTATATTTTTAATAAACATATATATTATTATTTTTTTTTTTCAGTTATTTTTTAATATAGTTAAAATTTTGGTGTAATTATTTTTTTCTTCATGGAAAGTTTTAATAAATATCTTTATAGACATTTATGTAAAGGTGATTATTATTTCACACAATTTATTTCAGAATTATAAATTAGTTGTGCATCAATTTTGATTTTAATAAATTTAAATTACTAATACCATGCACAACTAGTTAAATTTAAATGTTTTAATAAATATCTTTATAGACATTTATGTAAAGGTGATTATTATTTCACACAATTTATTTCAGAATTATAAATTAGTTGTGCATCAATTTTGATTTTAATAAATTTAAATTACTAATACCATGCACAACTAGTTAAATTTAAATATATTGTTAATAAATGATAATATATTGTAAATAAATATCATTTATTATTAGTTAAAGTTAAATATATGGTGAACAAATAGTACAATTATTTTATTTTATTTTATTTTATTAATTTAAATTTTATGTAAGTTTTTTTTTAATTAAATATTTTAATTTTTTTAATATATTATAATTTGTTTTTTAATAATTATTATTAATACAGTTTGAGTGGGTCTAATGGTTAAGGATATGTGTTTCTTCTTAAGAGGTCACAAGTTCAAATCCAAATGGGTAGGGTATGTATACATTTATATAATAATAATATTAATTTATTTTTAAGGTCAGTTAAGTTAGACATCAAATGGGTGTATGAGACCAATTTGGTGTACTAGACCCCTTATGGAGGTGTACATACCCTACCACCCTATAACCTCCAAAGAGGAAACACATTATTTTTTTTCCTTAGTTTGGTTTTTTTCTTTACCTTTTAAATTTATTTTTTCACTTTTTTTTTGTTTTTTTTTTTCTTTTATCTTTTTTCATTTAGTTTTAAATTTATTTTTCCACCTTTTTTAATTTTTTGTGTTTTTATGATTTTTTCTACACTAATCTAGATTTTTTTAGGTTTCAATTTTATCTTTATTTTTTTTCATTAAGTAATTTAATCTCAAAAAAGTAATGTCTTTTTTCCATTTAGGGATTCATTTTAACCCCAAAAAATGGATGCTAAAATTACTACTTTTCTATTTGGGGTTAATTTTAAGGTTTTTGTCTATAATGATATGGGTTGTTAATAGTGTCAAAAAGTTGTAATTTTAAGTCCACTCGAAAAAATGGTGTCATTAGTAACACAAATTTTCAATTCTGAAAATTGATTTTGATGTTTTGACCCAAATATATGACTCTTAAGGGGTAGAGTTTTCATTTTAAGGTCATAATTCATTTTTTAACTATGTTGCAATTATGTCTCCTTAACAGGAAGAAAAAAAAAATGAGAAATTGATTGTTATTTCTTAATTTACATTTACATTGGTTTAAAATTGAAAATTAACCTTCATTTATATGTTATCCATCAATGGAGTTATCCAAGTCGGTGTAGAGCACCAGAAACGGAGTGTCTTACGAAAAAACATGAGCACTAGTTCTTTCTTGAGAGTTTGAAAGCACGAGATGCACTGTAACAATGAAAATTGGTTTGGTAATCTTTTTTTTAATTTACCCTACTGTGGTGCACCTATAGACAGATAGGAGCACCGGTGTGTTATGTTCAATGACACCGGTGTGATTTATTTGGTGCATCAAATTTTATTATAAAGTGTGGTGGTGTTATGGTAGCATGGATGCACCAGGGCGTCGTTGTTCATTAAAGTTCTAGTGTCTCTATTTCTTAAAGGTGCACCGATTAAAAAACCTCTGTGGAAACCTTTTGTGACCCACCCTCGTTATGAACAACAACATGGCATTTGAACATTTAAGCACTAGTGTGGTAGTTTTTATATGCACATCGATGTGTATGTTCAATAAAGATGCGTCGAGAAAAAAAACCTACATAAAAACCTCTGGTCGTTCACCTCTGTTAACAATCTCCATTATAAACAGCTAAGGGAAGAATTTTTCGGGGAGGTTCTGTAAAAACCTTCGCAAGATGGTTTTCTTCTTGTAGTGAGAGGCGGAGTATATCGAAGCGAGTATGGCTAGTTGTGAATCCATTTGGCTTCGCAAATTGCTTACAGGTTTATTTGATCGGGAGTGGGAGCCTACAGTGATATACTATGATAATCAAAGTTGTATCCAGTATTCCATGATAGGTCCAAGCATATAGAGATCAGATATCATTTCATTCAAGATAGGATCCAGAAGCGAGCAGTCAAGATTCAGTGTATTTCCACAAATGAGCAGATTGCATATATTTTGACCAAACCCTTGGAGAAAGGGAAGTTTGTGTTCTTCAGAGATAGACTTGGAGTGGAGCAGAATACCATCCTCTCTAAAAGGGAGTGTTGATGCTAGCGGTAGCATCGGACAGGTATTTTTGCACAAGTCTATGTTTCTAGACGTGTAGAAATCGTCCAATTCATTTTACCTTAGTCGTTTTACTTTAATTAAAGGAATTATTAAAGCAAAGTGATTTTATTTATTAATTAATTATGGAATTAGTTAATTGAGTTATTTAAGAAAAGCATTAAAAGTAATTAGCATATAAATCTCAAGTGAGGTGACAAGTAATCTAAACCATCAATCACTTTGGAGATTAGAATTATATTATAACTCATGATTATAAAAGAAAGGCTAGGGTGAAGGAGAGACACATCTTTATCAGGGTGATTGAGAGAGATTGACATAAGACGAAGAGAGTTGGATTACGAAGGACTATGATTCAAGGAGATATTGGATAGGTGGAAAAGGACTTCCATCTAGAGATCTGGGAGAGAGCAGTCATACAGTAGAAGGAATAGTCATCGCGGATAGTATAGGTGTTGCAGAACAAGTTAGACAATTCATGCAGGTTTCATCTTTATAGTCGCATAGATCATGTGGGTATCTATGTAAAGTCGCACATCTTTCATATAGGATTGTAAAGCAGGTGTTGAAACAAATCATCCAACCATATTAGTCTACAGTTGTACTTCTCTCAATGAGCCATTATCCTTGTTACAGGAGCAAAATCATCTCAGTACTCGTTTTCCCTCTCGGGTTTTTCCAAAGGACATTTGCCCAAAAATATTAGTGTTTATGTGCGTGATTTTGTTTCGCAGTTAAGAAATCACTAAATAACAGGGTACCTAAGTTTAGAATAAGAGTAATTTCAACACTTGAAACTTTTTCCTACAATGCTAATTTTACATACTCAGAACCTGTCACTTATGTCCAACTTCTGCTTCAAAAATTGCTAAGCCAAATTTTCAATGGCCCAAGGATCCCACCTTCATTATCATAGGATTGAATTTTGGTAAAAAAAAAAAAACCTTAACAAACTTCTTCAAACTTCTTCAAACTTCTTCACCTTGGGGCGTTCATCATCTTCAAACATGTAAAAAATAGATAGCCTAATTTTCCCAACATCAATGTCATGACGACCGGTTTTCTCATTCAGAATTTCTATGAAGGTAGAGAGAGCATTTTTTAACTCGTGTTTTCCCATGGTATTGTCTTTTCCCATGGTATTCTTTGTCTTGTGTTTCTCATTCATCAAATTCATGTCTTTCCTTGTGTTCATGACGGGAAGGTAATTGAATACCTCGAGACTCAAAGGCACCATGGATTCTCTTAGGTAAACGAGTACACTCTTTTGCAAGCAAGATAAACGACAACATCCCTTCACCAGTTTTGTTGAAAGTAATGGTAGTGTATTTCAAGAGTTGAGGCAAAGTCGATCAAATTCCACGAGCCAGTAGATTCCCCAACCAAATAAAGAAATCAGTTTCAAGGGTTAGCGAATAGGAGTGTTCGAACGACGGTATCTTACGAGAAATCCAAAGTATAGAGGTGTGCATCGCCTGAGATGAGAATTGGGTGTTTGAGATTCGAACTCACAATTCACAATGGAAGAATGCGAATGATCTCGGCAATTAAATTTTCCAATAGTCTCAGTAGAGAGATTCGCCACTGGGATTCCAACTAATGTGAGAATACCAACGGTCTTAGCAGAGAAATTTTGCCAACAGTGTCGAGAAATTTGTCATCGATTTCGGATTAGGTTTAGGGTTTGTTTCCAATGCTTCTAATATTTGTTCAAATTAATTATTGAATGTTTTTATATGTTCAATTTAATTAATTAATGTACATATTTTTAAGAATGGGATTAAATAATAATTTAATAGTTAAAAATAACAATGTATTTATAAAAAAATTAATTGTKGTTGTTTTGTTTATAACTTAAAGAAACATGTTAATAATCCAAGATTTAGAGACATTTGATATGAATAAACTTTGYTTTTTTATGGATCCGTTGTTCAAATTAATTATTGAATGTTTTTATATGTTCAATTTAATTAATTAATGTGCATATTTTTAAGAATGGGATTAAATAATAATTTAATAGTTAAAAATAACAATGTATTTATAAAAAAATTAATTGTTGTTGTTTTGTTTATAACTTAAAGAAACATGTTAATAATCCAAGATTTAGAGACATTTGATATGAATAAACTTTGCTTTTTTATGGATCCGATGTCTATATGTCTATGTTTTGTCTATACACAAATTATATCAATAGAGGCTAAATTGTAACCTTGAATATCGTAGGTTTTTTCATATTTCTAATATATAGAGATTATATTCTCTTTACATAAAGAGATATTTTTTTTAGAGAGAGAAATTAGCTAATTAACTACTAAAGTGAATAATATCCTAATTGATTCGTCCACTTGGAATTAACAATGTTAAAGTTTCATTTCCAAAACTTTTTGCCAATGCTTTCAAATTAGTCGTGAGGGCCGTTGGAGATAAAAATTACTAGTACCTTAAAGTAGTTTTGAAAACACATAAAAGTAGGAGTAAAACTTATAACATTAAAAAGTGATTATCCATCACCCATATACATACATAACACAAATCCAAGCTCACCTCCACTTTCTCCTTAAAGTGGAGACAATCAACCAAGCTCAATTGTCAAAGAGTTTACTTAAAGTTAAAAGTAAACCTTGTAGACACCTAGAGATAAAGGTTGATATTATAACATTAATGACCCTTGTATATATATAATAAATTCAATCTCACCTTTATGTTTTCCTTAAAGAAGCTGGTCGAATTTTTGAATCTCAATAAATTCAGAATTAATCACGTGAAGCAAGGACTTCCCCAATAGTTAAAAGTTAAATTTCATAACTTATGGTCATATCAACTCCTAAAAATGAATGTTGAAATCCTCACTAGTTAAAAGTTAAATTTCATAGCTTATGGTCATATCAACTCCTAAAATTGAATGTTGAGATTATGAATGGTGATTTATATACACATATTTTTTTTTGTAAATAAGTATAATATATTAAGTGCCTCTCAGAAACAAAAACATGTGTCCAGATACAAAATATTCAGACTGAAAGAAGGACTGCCCCAAGAGAGGGGAAACCAGTCCATGTTCCAGAATCTCCCTACTGTTCAGTGCTACTATTGTCTATTGGAAACATAAGATTTATTTCTAGGTACTTCGCTAAAACTATAGGCAGGTTGACAGATAGACACCTGGGACTCTGCGAAATAACTGACATGCTAGACACCTGGAGAATGATTGGGCCCCTTGGGCTGGAGATCTTCTGGCCAGGGCTCCTCCTCTATGTAAGTGATCTAGTCAGCCCAATTCTTGTCGCCCTCCTCGTCGTCCACTGTATTATCGCCTTTGTTGCCTGAGTGTGCGCCTGTCTCTGCTTCCTTCTTCGCATCTGTAGCTGCCTCCTCGGACGCGTTTGGTTCCTGCATTGGAGAGTCTTCATCTTGTTTAGGGGCAAGGGAGTCCTGCAGGGAGGTGAGTGTCCTGAGGAAGAGGTCGACCTTGCCATCTGTTTTCTAGAGACGGAAAATGAGGTCTTCCACACCTTGGCATATACCAAAGACCAAATCAAAAAGCGTTGCTAGGCTATCATACAACTGCGCAGAGGTGAAAGAGTCCCGGGGGAGAGGCCCAGCTCCTCGTGAGGCCTGTGGAGGGTCGTGCTCAGGGGCATAGGGAGACACCGGAGGGGGGGGACTGACGGTTCGAGGCACCAGCGCCCTCGAGGTGGAATGCCCAGGCACCACGCGAGGAGAGGTAATTGAGGGATGGACAAACTGACTGCGAGAAGAGGAACTCAAGGAGGACGAATCAGAGCGAGAGATGGAAGGGCGCCGAGGCTTCCAGGGCGAGCCTCGCCTCGGCCTCCCTCGGGGGCGCGTCATGGTCCAATAAACTCTGTAGGCAGGAGTGAAACTGTGCACGCAGCGAGAGCAGAGACCGGTGAGGGGAACAAAACCGAGCTTGTGCCAATGCCACTACGGAGCAAGCTCTGCTAGAGGCCGGCTGCAACAAACAAACCAAATTGCATTCATCTGCGTAATTTGAAGCCAAAACGGTGGATCAACTGCGTTAATGGGCGCATTAAAACCCATTCGCGTCGAGTTTACGGTGCATTTAAACTCCAGGTGGGGGCACGAGCCTTTCACGTGCCCCTACATCCTGTAGCTCACCACCCTCCACCATCGGCT
This sequence comes from Picea mariana, assembly GCA_032191745.1. NCBI lineage: Eukaryota > Viridiplantae > Streptophyta > Pinopsida > Pinales > Pinaceae > Picea > Picea mariana. Next base: position 7,224 of record JASDQU010229118.1, on the reverse strand, counting down.
GCCGCGTAGATCCCACTATCACCCCATCCGGGGGGATTTATATACACATATTATGATCCAAGTGCATTGTATATTTTTTTTAAATATCTGTTAATTCAAACACATATCATATTTTTTTAAAATATTTAATATTTCAAATACATTTCATATTTTCTTAAAATATTTAATAATAAAAATAAAACACCAAAATATTTCCCATAAATCAATTTTATTATTTATTTGTACAAACACCAAAATCATTTCCATAAATCAATTGTATTATATTGTTGGTCAATAGTCAAGATACAGTTTTTATGAATGATCATGAGTTCAATCCATGAGTCCCATTACCAATTGTAAGAGTCTATATGATAAAATTATTGGTTCAAATTTTTTTCAATCATTCAAAACTAATGAAAACTTTTAAGAATGAAAATTTATTTTATATTGTAAAAAATTTTAGTTTTTTTTAATATTTTATTTGGATTAGGAGTATTGATAATTGGGAAGAATATTTTATTTTGTAAGTTAGTAGTTGTATTATCTTTTAGGATAAAAATTTATATATAATGTTTGAGAAATTGGTGTTGAGGCTGTCATGAAAGGAATCCAACCCCACCATAGAATTTTGCTATAACAGTTACTATCTAACAAGTTGTCATGATGAACATTCAAAATAACTAAACTAATCCTATTACTAAAGCAGAAAAGATAGCTATGTGTCTTGGTAGGCCAAACAAAGACTATGAGGAACAAAAAGTAACAAGCCATGAAAATTCCTTGCTTGTATAGTTGTATGGGAAAGCATGCTCAGACGTGTCCGACCATTTTGGCTCCATTGTTGCATGAAGCAGCTCCTCTATGGTATGGCGTTGAGTTGGATCTTGTGCTCCTGAATCCATAAGCCAGTCCAGGCATGGAATTTCATTTATTCATTGTCCTGACGTAGTGCTAGAATGGTTTCCCTTTGAACATCAGTGAAGACAGGGTGAGGCAGAGATGTGTGGGAAGAAATGGAGGTTGTGTCCGGATTGGGGGGAAGCGGACCTGTGGTGGAATTCGTGGGTGGAGCAGAGGGTGGATTTCGATCGGTGTCTTCTCCCATAGGAGGAGAGGAGCGTTGGGCCATTTTTTTTTGGCAGGGACAGGTGCAACAAGGATGAGAAGTGAAAGCAGTGTGTCCAATCTGAGTTGAGTGCACATTGTCTCTTAGTGAGCGACCTCACATTCTAGGAATAAAATGATTGTAGGGTTTATTACGCAAAGGGAGATAGGAGGTGCAACAGGTGCGCGAGGCCAAAGGAGGGTGCTTAGAGCAAAAGAGGAGATCGAACCTGGAATGAAGAGCAGGCGCAAGGAGAAGAGCTTGCAGGGTCGAGGAAAGGGTGTAATGATCCATCTGCCAAAGGAGAGTGACGAGGTTAACCTACGGAGGGAGTCAAGGAGCCATCGATGTCACACAAGCGACGTGCAGGAGAGAGGATGATATTAGGTGCACTTGTAGGGGTGTTCGCATGTGAAGTAAATGAGTGTCATCGGGTCGCGACCCTAGGAGAGAGGGGGTGGTTGACATGTCAGGTCTCATGGTGAATGTGGTTGACATATGTCATCCCATCTAGGGGTAATTGGGAATAATATTATTTGTGAGATCCAGGGTTAATTATTTTGGCTTGACACTATAACTCTCAATCTTTTCATGTAAACCCCACAATCATGCACTAAGGTTAATTAGGGGATTTGAAGCGAGGTGGGAAAACGAGGTGTAAATAATTAACATCATTAATCCCAACCACTTGGGATGCCTCATGATGGGCATTTTGGCATTAATCCTTTAAATGTTTCATGAAATTTTTGTAAAAAAAAACAAATTTATATAGTTTTTATAAATTTTTAACAATTTTTAATGTTAAATAATTAAATTTAACCCACAAAATTATGCCACAAAGATAATTGTCACCATTTAAAAAATCAAATCATCCCCTTTAAAGCTTAAAAACCAAAGAAACAAAACATTGTTGTTTAAGTRAAACTAGACATTGGTCAATTCCCAAAACACCATGGAATGAAAGAATTTGTCACCTTTGTGACACTAAGAGGGTTGAAGATGAAAGTAGATTCTCTTAGAATGCCCAATATATTCCCATATTATATCTCAATTTCAAAATATTGGTCACACTATCAASCTTCATGAACTTTTAAATTGGCAAAACTATAGTGATCTTGGAACATTTCTCTTAATGTTTTTTTAGTATATAAATAAAATTCTAAAGAATTTCAGGTAACTCCTTACCTTCTTAAGGTCTGATAGACCAATTTAGTCTTAGCAGACGGTAATCACCACCACCACAACCATCATTTTACCATTTTATGATATTTAATACATTTTTTGTGATACTAGTAACCATTGACTAAAGCTTTTGTAATTGTTCTCCATATTCATTTTTCAAATGAATACAATTTTAATTCATAAAGTAAACTTATTTGGTGTGGACAAATTTTCCCTCATCCATCAACCCATAAAGCCTTGTATTGATTGTGTGTGTTCTCATTACTCTTTGTCTAATATATAAAATAAAATTAATTTAGCAAATAAAATTTTAATTTTTGCATCAAGAGTATCACGGTTCTCTACAGCCCGAGTATGGGGGAGATGTTGAGGCGTAAATGTAAATGCTAACACTGAGAGTATCAAGGTGCTCTAGAGCCCAATATGGGGGAGATGTTGAGGCGTAAATGTAAATGTTATGTTATAATTATAATTATTACACCAAGAGAGTAGAGAGGTTCTTTAGAGCCCAGTATGGGGGAGATGTTGAGGCGTAAATGTAAATGTTATGTTATAATTATATTCATAATAATAAAGTGAGTGAAAAATAAATAAATTCCACTTAATTAATAATAATAATAGTAATGAAATAATAAATAAAATTGGCTTAATTAAAAAAAGATAACAATAATGTCCCCAAGGTGTAGGACAGGTGGTGACGGAGTGTGTTTTTAAGGCACTCTGTGATGTTAAGTCACTGGTTTGGAACCTGCGGGAAAAAAAATCAAGCCATGTTAAGGGTTGGTGTGGCTCAGGCCGGGTGTGATCCCAGGGTGATTTTGACAGCTTAGATGCCCCTGAGTCACAGTTTCTCAGCCACATGCTAGTCCCGCAGGTCATGAACAAACTAGCAAAAAAAAAAGACAACAATAATTAAAAAAATAAAATAATTAAAAAAAATACACCTTAAAAAATTGGATCCCTCTATCTACTTGATAAATATAGATTTAACATGAATCTACATTGATGTGTGTGTGTTTTTCTTAAATGTAGAAAGAATAATGAAAAAAAATGAATTAATAGATTTTTTTAGAAAACACTAGTAAAAATAAATTAAATTATAAATCAAAAATATAAACATGAGATTAACACTAGAAACCTTAACCCTTTATCTACAAGCTGTAATCATGGTCGGTATACATGACAAAAGGGGACATGATAGCATGAATCTTTCCCATTCTTAGGATCCTTCCATAATTCCTTTACATAGGAATTGAGAGGAAATGTTACTTTTAGTTTTATTACACTTGTAGGTATCATGGTATAGGGCCAATCATTCAAATAGGCAAACGAGGAAATCGATGCTCTCACAATTAAGGATTTGTAGGTGAACAATGAAGTCACTCATATAAAACATGCATCATTTGTCAAAGCTTCAAATTAAGGTAAGTGCTCTCTATTTGCATTTTTTTAAAGAGAAAAGAAGTTGTAGTTGGGTTTCCTATTATTATTAGGTTCTTTCTATTGAAGTTTCTATTTGCATTTATTAAAAAGAAAAAAAGTTGTAGTTGGGTTTCCTATTATTATTAGGGTTCCCTCAAGATGAGTTAAACAAAATTCAAAATTTCTTAACTAATTTGGTTTAAGCTATCAAGTTTTAATTTAGAATTTTGTTTTTTAAGAGTCTACAAATCTATGTTAAGTAAGTAATTTGACTCATTCCAATGAGCCAAATATCTCATTTAAAACTTGAATTCTAATGAAAAGAGTACCAAACTTACCTATTTAAAACTTGAATTCTAATGAAAAAAGTACCAAACTTACCTTTCATCCACTTGAGCCATTGCCCCCTCATCTAAGCCTTAACCTAGAATTATGATTTTTTGTGATACTAGTACCCATAGACTAAAACTTTTGTAATAATTCTCTATATTCATTTTTCAAATTGATACAATTTTAATTCATAAAATTAAATTTATTTGGTCTAGACAAATTTTTCCTCATCTATTAATCTATAAAGCATTGTATTGATTATTTACATGCTCACTACTCTTTGTTTAATATAAAAAAATAAAATTAATTTAGTAAATAGAATTTTAATTTTATATGTGTGTCTCTATTGGATATAGCTTGGGTGGTTGGGAAGAATAATTGTTACCCTCCCCATCCATGTTCAATTTCTTATGATGAGTTAAACAAAACTCAAAATTTTTTAACTAATTTGGGTTAAGCTATCAAGTTTTAATTTAGAATTTTCCTTTTTAAGAGCCTACAAGTCTATGTTAACTAAGTAATTTGGCTCATTCCAATGATCCAAATATCTCATTTAAAACTTGAATTCTAATGAAAAGAGTACCAAACTTACCTTTCATCCACTTGAGCCATTGCCCCCTCATCTAAGCCTTAACCTAGAATTATGATTTTTTGTGCTACTAGTACCCATAGACTAAAACTTTTGTAATAATTCTCTATATTCATTTTTCAAATTGATACAATTTTAATTCATAAAATTAAACTTATTTGGTCTAGACAAATTTTTCCTCATCTATCAACCTATAAAGCATTGTATTGATTATTTACATGCTCACTACTCTTTGTTTAATATAAAAAAAAATAAAATTAATTTAGTAAATAGAATTTTAATTTTATATGTGTGTCTCTATTGGATATAGCTTGGGTGGTTGGGAAGAATAATTGTTACCCTCCCTATCCATGTTCAATTTCTTATGAGTGACATAAAAAAAAATTCTTAAATATAGAAAAAAATAAAATAAAAAAGGAGTTAATAGATTTCTTGAAAAAGAAAGAGAAATTATTCTTAAATCAATTTTTAAGTTGAGAAACATGAAATTAACACTAGAAACCTTGTCACTCTATGTACTAGCCCTAACCATGGTTTGAGTAACAAAAGGAGACATTATAAGATGAATCATTCAAATTCTTATGATCCTTACATAATTCCTTTAGAGAGGAATAGAAAGGAAATGGATACTCTCATAATTAAGGATTTGTAATTAAGGATGTGTAGGTGAATAATGAAGTCATTGGTACAAAATATGCATAAGTTGTTAAAGTTTTTCAAAAGAAGTGTATTTCATTTGCAATGTTTAAAGAGATTAAAAAAAAAAAAATTGTAGGATTGGTTTTTCATTATTATTAGAATTTGGTTTATTGAAGATAAGTTAAACAAAACTTAAAATTTCTTAATTAATTGTTATTAAGATTTAGTTTATTGAAGATAAGTTAAACAAAATTTAAAACTACTTAATTAATTTAAGTTAAATTATCAAAATTTAATTTATAATTTTATTTTTAAAAAATCTATAAATTAATATTAAATGAGTAATTTGTCTCTCATCACAATGAACCAAATATTTCATTTTAAATTCAAATTCTAGTAATAAAAAAATACCAAATTTACCTTGTCCCTCCCCCTCACTAAAACTTGATCTGTGAATAAAAAATTTGGGAAGTAATGGGTAATGGTGTTGGCTAAATGTTTTACCTTCGCTATTTTCTGTTGTTTAAATTGTATTTTTAAATGTATAAATGGATTCAGTTTGCTAAAAAAAGCTAGGGGCAATCAGATTACATAAACTGTAAATCCAACCATTCATCAACAGATTTCAGACAAAATCAAACAAAAAAAGTTACCAAAAAAACAAAAAAAATAGAACTTTTAGACTACTGCAAACTTGTCCCTCCCCCTCACTAAAACTTGATCTATGAATAAAAAATTTCGGAAGTAATGGGTAATGGTGTTGGCTAAATGTTTTACCTTCTCTATTTTCTGTTGTTTAAATTGTATTTTTAAATGTATAAATGGATTCAGTTTGCTAAAAAAAGCTAGGAGCAATCAGATTACATAAACTGTAAATCCAACCATTCATCAACAAATTTCAGACAAAATCAAACAAAAAAAAGTTAAAAAAACCAAAAAAATAGAACTTTTAGACTACTGCGGTAATGCCCTAGGAATCTCAAGCAGTTTGGGTTAAGCTAGAATTATGGATAAAAGGTTTTTTTGGAAGCAATAGGTAATGCCCTATGAATTTTTATCGTCATGGAAGTTAATGCGTCCTGCAAAATCAGGAAGCTTTATCGTCATGGAAGTTGATACGTTGGCCAAAATCAACAAATGGACGTGCCAGACTCCGACTCCCACCAGAAGTTGAGATTGAATCTGAGAAGGGGGAATTCATCCAGTTGGTGGATCACTGGAAGATAGATCCCCTTGTTGGAAACGGTGACAACAACTCACTCGTGAATAGGATTCTAGATCCTATAAACTAGGATTGGTTGTAACAAATGCAACCAAGTTAGAATACGGGAGAGATCAAATCAGAATTGGTTGTAACCAATGCACCTAAGTTAAACTATGGATGAGATTACATTTATTAATCAGTTTCTAATACATTGCTATAAATTTGTATGCCCGTAGAGGCTGAGAGTGTGTCTGAGAGGAGTGAGCCTGTCTGTAATCTCCATTAGCTGAATAATAAGAAGACCGATACCTATGCTTGGTGGACGTAGCCCAACGTTTGGGTGAACCACGTAAATCGCTGTGTCTGATTTGTGTTTGCATATGTATTGTTTGATTCTTATGGTAATTGTGTTTTCCGCATTGACAATTACAACAAGTGGTATCAGAGCTCAGGAGCTGAGGAGAGATCGTTGTTGTGGAGTCTGAAGGGTTGCTGTGCTTAGTTTGCTGCTGAAGGCCCCGAGCGCGAGAGAAAGGCGTCGAAGATCCTTGTTGCAGGTTGCGTGCTACGGCGTGGATTTTTTGGTATTCATTGTCCCTAGTATTCGCATGAGTTTGAAAGCGAGCGCTGGGAAAGAGCCGGCGCAGCGATCCAGTTGACTTACGCTCGGGTTATACCTTTCAAGCAACGCTGGAAAATATTATTAAAAGGATTAAAAGGAGCGGGTTATACTTTTCAAGCAACGCTCGGGTTATACTTTTCAAGCAGCGCACC
>JASDQU010229115.1:0-13870 GCA_032191745.1 Picea mariana | reverse complement strand
CTTTCTCCATGGGAAAAGTGATTTGCTTTCCTCTGCCAAAAACCATATGAAGGAAGGTCGTCGCACCCTGCTAAATACATGTGGTGTGGCGATTCCTTATCATCGCATTTTTCACTATACCTAGGCTGTGACATCGTCACATGCTACTAGTGCATAGTGTGCGACGATGCTTAAAGCATGGGAAAACTCAAATTTCACAAATGTTCTAGAAGGGGATATTCTAGAAGATGAGGTGGCCTCCGATCGGTTTGGATCTTACTTGCTTCTCTGATTTGGTGGGATTATCCTAATCTCCTCATCCATATTTCTTTCACACTATATAAAGAGAGATATCTCATGGAAAAGGCTAAGGTTGAATAGGCTAAGATTTGTATGGAGAGTTCTACTTCAGATTATGCGTGAGATCTTTGCTTTAGTTCTTCAAGTCAGATTGTGGATCTTCTTCATTCAAGCTGTTGGAGCAAAGGTGTGTGTGTTGAAGCAAAGAGCCATTGAAAGGGGACCTTGCAACATCAAGGCATGGGTTGTATTCTCCACTTTCTCTTCACTTAATACAATAATGCATTTCTTCCCTATATAAGCATCTTTTCTTCTATTGTATAATTCCTTGATCATATACATAGACTTCATTAGAATACATGTATCCTTGTTTTCCCTCTTTGTTGGTTTGTGGCTCTTAGACATTCTTACTATTATACAAACCCAAGGAAGGAGCTACAAAGATGAAACTAGCAAGGAAAAGTGTCGTTTAAAAGGTATGTCACTTGTAACTCATTAAACTAGTTCATATGATAATGAAGTTTAAGGCGAAGTGTGCATTCCATTTTGTTTTGTTCTAGTTTCCAGTGGGATCTAGGGAGATCTGTTTGTGTCTGCACTTACCGATTAATCCGATAACCAAATTGGTGACCATACCGGAGAAACACATTTCTTTTGGTTTTTGCCTCTTATTTGATTTTATCCTGCCTTCTTTTGATTAAATTCATTCTTTGAGTCTTTGGGTGATCCATCTGGACTCCCTGGGTCTGAAAGTTCAGTTAGATTTTTTTGTCTTTCTTCCATTTTTTCCTTATTTACAGAGATCGTCACACTATACTATAGAGGTAGACTACGACGATCCTTTGACGTCGCACTCTACTGGTGCAAACCAGTGTGACGCCATTGCACTGTGCTCTATTGGCAGCTTGCGATGACCCTAGATCGTCGCACTGTGCTCCACTATCACCTGTGACGATTCCTGTAGGAATTGTTGGAGAGAGCCAATTTTTCTTTTTTCACCCAGTTTTTTCTCAATTGCGTGGGATGAACTTTTGATACAGTGTCTGATTGTTTTATAAGTTTAAAGCTTGCATTTGATTGATTTTCAATAATTGAAAGTTTTTCTTGGTAAATTTTGCAAGTTTTTCTTTTGATTTTTGTCACAAGGATATAATCTCTAGATCTTGGTCCCGAGTGCTTGTTTGACAAAGGGTCTTTGATTTGTTTGAATTTTTGGATTGTTTTTACTTTCCATATTTCTTATTGATTGAGAGACATTTTTTTTTGCATTTGACAAAAAACTTTCTTATCATTTTCATTTTTGTTTACATTAAGAGTTTGATTTGGGAATTGTGTTGAGAATGTGTTAATTTTCTTGGATTACGCTTTCTTTTCTTCATTACATCTCTGATTTTGATTTGAGAAAGAAAGATCTGAAGTCATTACTTCTTTTTAGTAATTGTTCACTACAAAATTCTTGCATTCGAAATATTTGTTAAGAGAGACAATTGGAAAATTTTGTAGCTTATGATTATTTGGAATTTTGTTCATTCAAAATTGAGAAATTGTGATTCGTAGCTTTTGTACTTCAAAAAGGAATACCTTCTCCCTATTGTAATTAGAGTTCATTGAATTGAAAGATTGCATATTCATTTCTTCTTGCATTTTTATTGGGTCAAGGTCACAAATGTCATCAGTTTCATTTCCATCTCCCTTTTGAGTAAACGTCAACCTTTAAAATGCAACATAATTTTAAAATTTATTAGCAACTTTTATTTTCTAGAAATTCTCTTCACCAACATTAACTAGGATAGATATTTGGAATAGGTTGTAAGGCACACTCTCCAAAGCATCAAAACACACAATAGTATCTTGTGATAGGGAGAGTTCAAATCCACTTGCTACATTTTGTTCTGGGAAGCCCTTTTAACACAAGGGTCAATCATGAGGTCACATTAGGACTGACAGAGTTACTCACCCTACTTTGTCGGTATTAGTGTATATATTGTGCATATTATTGGGGGTCACTTGAGGTTATACCCACGATTATGTGTGGGAGCTTCTCGAGTTGATTTCGGGCTAGATACCTTGCCTTTGCGTGTGGATCGGACTATCGACTATTTCCCTAGTTATCATTGTCATAATTGGTAACCTTAGTAGCCTATCTCTTTAGGGTATTTACACGAGGTGAATGTGAAGGGGCAAGTCTTCACGGTACCTGGAATCGACGTTGGCCAAACTCACTCGGGCTCCTTGGAGGGTATACCCATGATTATGTGTGGGATCTTGCACCAGGGTGTAAGTCTGTTAAGAAAGTCATCAACATAACTTTTCCACCCTCTTTATCCCAACCCCTTCTTGTCTTGATTTCGTGATGTTGGATTTCATCACCAACTAGTGACTTCATAATAAGAAGGTTTGTTTTCTTGGTTTGATTTCTAGATTTTCTTAGTGAGTGCTGTTTGTTTCTCTAGTTGGCCATAGATTTGTTTCGTTATTTATTTGGTGCGACCAACATCGACCCTCGTCGTTCACGTAGGATGCAAGGGCTACCTCCAGAAGATCCATAAGGTTACCTGCCTTTTCTTCCTAACTCACCAGAGGGATCTCCTGTGGGAGCAACCAATAATGAAGTAGCCTCCGAGGTTAGAAGTTTAAACTCTTTAGAGGGATTCATAATTGTTTCAGATTTTGTTGTCACATGAACTTGTCAGAGTCTTGTGGGTTTGTGGTTTCTACCTAAGTATGTAATTTTTACCTGTCTCTCTCCTTTTCGCAAACCAAATCTCAATTTATTCCCCTTCGGCTTGTAAATTTTCTCTGTTTTCCCTCGTTCGTTTGAACGTCTTATTTTTTCTGGTTGTCTTACCTGAGAGGTATTGGCCCTAAGATTTTTTGTTTCTCTGAGGTTGATCACTTTCCTCTTTGTGTCAGTCACTCATCCTTTGTTGTTCCGAACTCCCCCCCCAAACTAGTCATTCGAGTCCTTGTTGATACAGACCGTAGTCGTGGGCTCAAGGCGGAACAAACAAAGCGACCCATTCCAGACTCAGATCAAGCAAACATGTGAGTTCATCTCCCAACGACTGGGATTCCATGTGGAGTTTAGATCGACAGTTCGCGGGTGTTCAAAATCCGAAAGTTTCTCAAAGTTTAGTGCCGAGGAAAAGGATCGAGATTAAAGGTCGAGAGAAGATTTAATCTGGGCCGTAGATATCATCAAGAGAAATCAATGGTGGAAAATAATTGCGGGAATCGAGAGTTCGAGATATTGTTAAAGTTGTTCGTCAAGGGTCCAACTACCAAAACCCGAAATCAACATGGGATGTCCGATTCAGAGGGATGCGTGGCACCATATCCGAGCAGTGGAGAAAGTCATTTCGGGAAACTGAAGTGAGGAATGCACAAATTTCCCGAGTCCCAAAATGTCGAAGGCCCGAGGTCCTGAAGTGTCGAAATTATCTAGGCCATTCAATTCAGAGGAATGCGTGGTGTCAGATCAATGGATTCGCAATTTCAGGAATCAAAAGTTTTGTAGGGAGATATATTTAAAAGTCCTGAAAAGTGAAACCCTGAAGCACTTTGAAGATAGGCACCGGTTCACGACCCAAGGTCATGTGGCAAGCGAATCTGGGAGAAAATATTGGCACCCATCGCTTGAAGCCGACCGAGGTGGAGTTCCAAGGAAGAGATCATGGCCATCCAATGGAGTGAGGGATGTGGTAGCAGATAAGTGAATCGCTAATTCACGATTCGATAAATTGGCAAAGGGAAAAGCATCGACCTCACGAAGTGAAAAATCGCGAAGCACTCAGGAGTTAAGCGCTAGATTGTGGCCCAGGATTGCATGAAGAAGAGGCTACCACCAATATCTATGGGAGCACAAAGGAAAGGGTGTTGATTTCATGAAGACCTGAACCAAAGGTTGGGGTTGCCTGTGTTCGTTACGAAGCAAGACCACCATGGTTTTAAAATGATGGATGAAGCTCAAAGAATCGTTAGTTGTGCATGGAAGCTCTTGGGACATTAGCCCCACCCTGATCCCGATGAAAGTAATTAAGGATAATGGAGTGGTGGTTGAAACCTCATTTCACTCCATAAACAGAAAGCATGGAAGAATTGGCCGTGGAGGTAGACTGACAATCCGAAGTTTCCCGTGGACGGATTTTCCTGTAAAACCCATGCTGATCTGAGCTCCTGTCTGACAAAATGATGCCTACACAGTCTGACAGAGAAGACGCAGACCTAAAGCATTGATTGTAGTGGCCAAGTCACACTCCTGGTGGTGATGAGTTGATTCTGAGTATAAATAATTAGTTTTGATATTTTGTTATGGTCGATGGTTGAGCTAGGCTCCTGCATTGTAAATTTTTAATGAAGCTCTGGTTTTCTGGTTATGTAATGGGATTTGAGATTTCTTATTCAATCTAAGTCAGCCTTCTTTTCCGTCTCTTTGCCTCTGATACTGAATGGCTTGGGCATGGATGATCCATTTGAGTTGTTGTAACTGTATTGTGATGTATGTTTGATATCAGTCTGGTTGTAACTTCATTTAGTTTCCTAAAATTACGAATCCAAGAGGATCTTGTTTTCTAAGTTTTTATTCTTAGGCTGCTAGAGGACCTAATTTCCATAACATACCTTTACATTTTCTCCTCAAATTTCTTCCTCCTACTCACCCTTACTATGACTTACTGACTGAAGTTGAATCAAGACCTCACCTTCTTGTGCATGCTAGTCCATTTTTATGAGTTAAAGCGATACCATATTGAGTCTGTGCCCATTCGAACCCCCTTAAATTTATTCATTGTGACATACAAAATGATGGGTACTGGGCTTACCTCCCCTGCAATCAGTAGGTGAAGTTTTGTGATACCATTTCTGGTGCCATTGCCGGGGACAAATTGAAGATTTTCCCTGGGATAGAACGACAACGAGCTTCTGATTCTGAAGGTGCATTAGATATCAAAACCATTAAATATTGCAACCTACACCTAGCGACTCCATTGATGTGAATCCACTATTTTAGATGTGGCTTCCAGAGGCAGACACACAAGGTCTACTCCACAGTCGCCTCTAGAAACACCTGAAGCTGACCCAGAGAAAGTCATCATAAGACGAAAGATCCTCTAGGAAGGTACTCTAGCTAGTGAATTAGGTATTTCTGATGATTTTCACCATCCTCCTATAGAAACTCCAATATTTTCTTCTCATTCTCTTGTTATACCATCTGTTGGAGTTTCTTGAAGTTTAAATTTTGGGAGTTTTCCTGCTGATTTCCCCTCTCCCAGTTTCGGTGTGGAAGGATTTGACACTCCTTTTTCCCTAGAAGTTGTACCCTGGTCTGAACCCAGATCCCCTGAAGATTTTCCCACTTCGAGCTTCACTACTCCTCCTCCTATTAAAGTTGCTACTTTTATAGAGAGGGAAACCTCTGTTCCCTCGAGCCTTGTAGATTTTTCCTCAAATCCTATGATGTTTCCCTTTCCTTCTGGAGGCTCGGTTCCAACCTCCCCTGTTCAAGCTCCATCTCCTCCTGGTTCTCCTCTAGCTATCATCCCTATGGAAGAATCTAATCTCCCTAGGAACATAATGGATGCCATAGTGGCTGCAAGATATGCCCCTCTAGTCTTACCTCAACCAATGAATGATCTCCCTACTAGAGATTACCTAAAATACATGCCCAAATTCAAGGGAGAAGAAGACATAACTGCTGAACAACACCTTGCTACCTTCTACAGTTATGCAAAAAATCTAAATATTGAAAACGAGGATGTGTGGATAAGAGTCTTTGTTTAGAGACTTGATGGTGAGGTTAGGAAATAGTTTAAGGGATTGACCCCTGGATCCATTGCTGGGATTGAGGATTTAGATGATGTTTTCTTGAGACAGTGGGGGGATAAAAAGGAATTTATGTATTATATCACAGAGTTCGGGTCTCTAAAAAGAAAAGAGGGAGAATCTATCTCTGAATTCTCCAAAAGATTCAACAAAATGTACATAAGATCCCTGCTGAGATAAAGCCTACAAAAGCCTCTGCCAAAATTACTTATGCTAGTGATTTCGATACTGATTTCTGCCTCCTGCTAAGAGAAAGAAGAGATACTTCCTTGGTTCATATGCAAGATGCATCCCTGGAAGTAGAGTCCAACGTATTGGCAGTTGACAGACTCATGAATAAGGATGATAGAGACAGAGGAAGGGGGATATCTGAAGCCTCAACCTCTGGTTCTTCTGCGTCCGACTCTCAAGTAGATGAATTGACCAAGATGGTAAAATCTCTTTCTACATAAATGGAGAAGATGAAATTCGAAGGGAACCAAAGTTATAAGGTTGCGCAAAATGCTGATAACAGAGGTAACTTCAGAATACCAAATAATACCCCTCATATACTCCCAAGAGAGCCTCGAAACAAAGATAGGGATGATCATAAAATCCAAACCCCTCTCCAAAATAACCTCGTTGTTGATGAGGAAGGAGAGGAAGAAGAGCTTGATCCTGAAATCCAAGATACCTCCCCATTTCCCCATTTGACCCAATATGCATACGAGGAGTCCCTCATGGACATCCAAATAAATGAACTGAGTAAAGGGGAGAAGACCAATAGTAGTCCCAATAAATATAACCTCAGGTCTAAGAAGAAAGAAGGGAAGTTTGACATCCCTGATCAACCTTCCAGGGAAAAGAGGCCTGCTAAAGATGCAACAAACAACAACAAGGAAAATAAAACACAGAACCCCTCACCTATAGTCAAAGGTCTTGTCCCAGAAGTGAAAGGAATTCTGAATCCCCCCTCCTCTTTCAAATTTGAGCATGAAATTCAAAAAATCAGAATCCCTGTCCCCCTTTCAGAGTTAGTCAAGCATGATGACTTCAAAAAATGTCTCTCCAAGATGTTGCAGCCCGAGCCTTCATCTTATTCCACAGATTCAGTGAATCTTTAAGATGAAAAGCCAACAATTATCTTAGGTCCCTTGGTAGAAGATATAGATGATTCATCCCCTCCCTTCTACACCTCACTGAACATACATGATAAGGTGCTACATAATTGTTTGATGGACTTGGGGGCATCTCATAATCTCATGCCCAAAACTATCATGAATGAACTTGGGTTAGAAATCACAAAAACTTATCATGACTTGTATTCATTTGATTCAAGGAAAGTGCAGTGTCTTGGGGTCATCAAAGATCTGGTTGTGACCTTGTTTCAGTTGCCCATGAAAAGTGTGGTCATGGATATTGTAGTGGCTGATGTTCCCCCCAAATTTGGCATGCTCTTGTCAATATATTGGATAAAAATACTTGGGGGAACATTGCAGATGGACCTGACATATGCTACCATTCCTGTGTTTAGGGGGGAGCATAGAAGACTGTACATAGAAGCTTAGTTGGCTTACATTATTAGTGATGAAGAAGACCCCACCAACCATCCTATTTTTACACTTGATACTGATTTGGGATACAGCTTATTGTAGCTCACTGATACCCCTGACCCCCCTCTTGAAATTAGAAAACAATCCCTTACTCTCTGTGAATATTCTCCTTCGATTGCCCCTGTTTGGAAAATGTTTTTTGATGGAGATTCTTCTAAAGAAGGTGCTGGTGCTGGAGTGGTCTTGGTTTCACCTACCCAAGAAGTTATATCTCTATCCTACAAGTTAGAATTTGAAACTACCAATAATGTGGCAGAATATGAAGCTCTTGTTTTGGGTTTGAGGGTTACAAAAGACATGGGGATTGAAGAGCTATCCGTGTTTGGGGATGCTGAATTAATTGTCCATCAGATCAAAAGTATTTATCAAGCCAAGCACCCCCGACTTAGAAGTTATAGAAACAAAGTGTGGGATCTAGTTGACAGTTTTTTCTTATCTTTCAACATTTCATTTGTTCCATGAGAAGGGAATGCTATGGCTGATTCTCTGGCTGTTTCAGCAAGTAATTTTAGAGTCCCTCTACCACCTAAGCTCAGGAATGATGTAGAAGTGAAATATAGACCCTCTATACCTGACAATGTCAAACATTGGAAAGTGTTTGAGGATGATATTGAAATCAAAAAGTTCCTAGAGACCGTTGATGAGTTTTCTGCATTACACATTGATCAAGATCCTGATTTTGAAATAAATCCTCACGATGATGTTTTTCTGAGCAAAATTGGTAATCATCATATTGTCCAGTTTCCTAGAAATCATATCCCAAAGGGACTAGTTCCTTTGGAAAGACTGTTTGACACAAATGATGTGGCTGTAAAGGGTAAAGTTTCAAATGATAATGCTGATGCAGTTGAGTGCAATATTGGTACAGTGAAAGATCCAAAATTTGTCAAGTTGTCAAGCAACATGTCAAGGGAACAAAGGGCCGAGTATGCCAAGATAATAAAAGAGTTTGTTGATGTGTTCACCTGGACATATAAAGATCCCAGAACATATGACACAAATGTGATTAAGAATAAGATCCCATTAAAGGAAGAGGCCAAACCATTTAGGTAGAAGTTAAGACAAATAAACCCCATGCTGCTGCCTATTATGGAAAGGGAGGTAAAGAAGCTGCTGGATGCCCAAATCATTGTCCCTTTGAGATATTCTGAGTGGGTAGCCAACCTAGTCCCAGTAAGAAAGAAAAATGGAGAAATCAGACTGTGTGTCGATTTCTGGAACCTGAACATAAGCTCTAAGAAGGACAATTACCCTTTGCGAAAGATGGAACACATATTACAGAGGGTGACAGGTGCATCTAAGATGTCCATGATTGATGGATATTCTGGCTATAATAAGATCTCTGTCCTGCTTGAAGACAGATAAAATATCTCCTTCACCACTCCTTGGGGTATGTTCATGTATGCTAATATGCCCTTTGGATTGATGAATGCAGGGGCAGCCTTTCAGTGAGCTATGGACATCACCTTCATTGGAGAGAAAGATAAATTTGTAGTCATCTACCTAGATGAAATTACAGTTTTTTCCAGGTCCGATAAAGAATATTGTCAGCATCTGAGAAAGGTCTTCTTAAAATGCAGAAAGTTTGGTCTCTCCATAAATCCCCAAAAGTCTCTATTTGCCATGCAGGAGGGAAAATTGTTGGGGCACATAGTATCAACTGAGGGATTCATAATTGATTCAAGCAGAGTAGAGGCTTTCCAAACCTTGCCACTTCCCCGATCCAAGAAGGAAGTTCAGTCTTTCTTGGGAAATATCAACTTTTTAAGAAGGTTTCTTTCAAATTTTGCTGAATTGGTGAAACATATCACAACCATGCTTAGGAAGGGGAATGAAATGAAATGGAATTCTGAGTCTAGAAGCTCTTTTGACCAAATCAAGAAGGCCTTGACTGAGGCACCTGTTCTTATCAGTCCTGATTACTCCAAAGATTTTCTGATTTTTTCCTTTGCTTCTTTTGATACAATAGCAACTGTTTTATTGCAAAACAATGCTGAGGGTCTGGAGCAACGTATTTCCTTTTTCAACAGAGCACTGAGGGACACAGAGATAAAATATGACATCATGGAAAAACAAGCCTATGATTTGGTGAAAGCCCTCAAGGCTTTCAGATTCTATGTCCTGCATTCAAAATTTATTGCATATGTTCCTTCAGCCTCTGTGAAGGAAATTCTCATTCAACCTGACATAGACGGAAGAAGGAGCAAGTGGATTGCCAAAATCCTTGAATTTGATCTAGAAATAAAGCCCACCAAACTAGTTAAAGGCCAAGGTTTAGCCAAGATATTGGATGAATCTAATTGCAAAGCTTTGGGGATTAACTGCATCAACATCTACTCAGAAAATCAACAAGCTGAGTTGTCTTATACATGCCCACAAGTCATCCCTCCATTGGCATAATGCATCTGGTACAATGATATTATATTTTTTTATGCAAGAGTTGCGACCGTGAGATGGAATGGGAGAAAACAAGGCAAGCGATTTAAATCTTAAAGAGATTAAATACTGCCTTATTGATCGAGTCTTATACTGGAAATACCCTCTAAGGATGCTTTTGATATGTTTAGACCCACAAGAAGCCCAAAAGATTATGTTTGATTTTCATGACAGTCTATGTGGGGGACATCACTTCTGGAGAACCACAACCTATAAAATTCTTAGGGCTGGGTATTTCTGGCCTACTCTATTCACCAATGTCTGTGCAAAAATCAGGGCTTGTGTTAAATGTAAAAAATTCTTCGGAAAGCAGAAGCTCAAGTCTTTGCCATTGAAGCCTGTAGTTTCTTTAGGACCCTTTCTGTAATATCCCTAGGTTGAACCAATTGTAAATATAATAATGTACTTAAGTTGGTGAGTTATTTTGATATAATTTTTGTATGCACCTTTCATGGCATAGTGCGCGTAGGTACTGCGCAATAAAAAGGATGAAATGGGCACATTCCAGGATACTGCGTCCAAAAAACTTAAGTGCGCATGATAATGAGGCTAGGGAGCCTTTATGTATATGTTGTGTTTTATAGGCTGATGAACCAGTTATTATAAGCTAGGATGCTTATGTTTTGAATTAGGCAAGAGAGCCTAGATGCTAAAGGCCAGTGCGCCTATTTTTGTATATGTCTCATGATTAATATAAAATACATCACTGTACACAGACTAACCACGATAAAAGAGATGGGAGACTAAACTCCACTAGTTAGGGAAAGGGTGGGGCCTACAAGTTAAGGAAAAGGGCTAAGACATGGAGCTTAAGCCAAAAAGGAATATTATATTAATATTTCTTAAATCATAAAGTATGGATAATTATTTTATTCTAAGTTCTAAAGTTGGGGACAAGTGGGCCAAAGTAGCCTCCAACATGACAAGTGTCAAGTTGGGGGACATGCATACATATTGTTGGGACTTAGTTCATTTTCACACCCCCCCCATCATTCTTACCATCATCTTTTCTAGGATTCCTTCCATCATTCAACCATGATTTCCATGACCATTTTCACTCATGCAGTCAATTATCCTCAGACATTCATTTCATTATATCTGAACCTGTATCCATAGCCATTTTGTGTTGGTGTAGCTGGTTAGCTAGGGAGCAGGACTGGAGAAGTGGGTTTTCAGGCCCGTGGGATATTGAAGAGGTGGGTTGTCATGCATGTAAGCAATTCTCTGGGTGAGAGAATTGCTAGGAATTGATTTCATGAAGGTGCTAAACTGCAACTACAATGCTTTGAGACTTCCTGTCCGGTCTGTTGCTGAAGCTCGGAAAGGAAGTTGGGCAGTCGAAGGAATGTTGATCAGAGAAGAGGCATACTTCCTAGGTGGGACAGGCATGTGTGGAATGAGGGACTGTAGGCTGTTAGTTGAGTGAGCACCGTGACGAAGTCTTTCTTGTTGTCTATGAGCCTTTAACCTGGTTAAGAATCCCTTTACCTCGGGTGGAGTTTAGTCCTAGCTCGGGGGTGACTCACTGTTGAGAGTGATGAACAGTGTGGTCTAAGGCTGGGAGGTTTGTGGAAGGTCTGCACGCAGTTGGTGATATTCTTAAAAAGATAAGTGTTAACTGTGTGATAAAATTACATGCTGCATTATTATCTAGGTGTTTATTTTATGGGTTTACCATATGTGTGGTTATAACTGTCTGTAGGTTTTTGGGTATTTCATGTATATGCTGCATGTCTATGGTTACTGTTATTTCAATGTGAATTTGTGCATTTACGTAATGTATTTGTCTGTTACGTTTTATATATAAAGCTTCTGCAAGAGTGTTGTGTGTGTATGTTTTAAATGCATGCAGTTAGAAAGAAATTCATGTGGCATAGCTCAGAATAGAAGCTGGGTATGTTACAATATGTTCCATAGAGAGAACGTAAGTGTTCTCTGGTGTAGTGTGGCTTGGCCATGGGTGGCCGGGGACGTTACAATATGGTATCAGAGCTTTAGTTTTCAACACTGAGCTTGGATGGGCCAAGCAAGTGGAGTTGAAGCGAAATGTCACAAAGGATTTATTTTGAAGTGACCAAATTTCAGTTTGTAAAGTGTCCATGGTAAAAAGTAACAACAACTGGGTGGAATTGGGTAAAAGCCCCAATTTTTGTTGTTAAATTCATGAGAAAATGGAGAAATTCGACCAAGTGATGAGATATTTCCGATTTAATATCTGTTCTAGCAATTTCGGATCTAGAATGGGTCGAATTTGGAGTTATAGTAAAGCCATGACAGATGGAGTAGAATTCATAATTAAAATTCCCAATTCATGAATTGATTTTGGGAAAATTCGTTCCATAAATGTCAACCCACAATGATTTGTTGTTTCAGAGGTTGAACTGGTGTTATCGGGGTGAAATTGAATGAATTTCATAGTTGAAGAATGTCTATGGTGAATTGGGAAAAAGCCCCAATTTCTGCAGTGAAATTCACAAGGAATGGATGCGCATAAAGGTGAATGTGCGTAGTTTGGCACACCAAAAATTCATGTGGCGCAGTGAAAATCTCAAGATAGGTAAAATTCAGCACTACGTGGCAAGGTATTGGCGTGCTAATGCATGCATTAAATTTTGGTGCTACGTGGAAAAATATGGTGTCAGGGTGCACACACTAAATTTAGCATTGTGCAAAGTGCACACCCATAAGAAGGTGTGCGCGGTGTACACACACATAATAATGGCACACAAGGTGTATGCAGTATTGGTAGAGCATAGAGGAGTTTGGTTGGCGCACACACAATATGGGTATATGTTGTCGCGCGATTGTATAGTAAATGATGCACACAGACTATAAGTGCATGGTGGGATGTACTAAACTTTGGCATGGTGCAATGCACGCGGAATATCAATGCGCGATACAAAATTTGTGCGTGGTACAAAAACTGCACGTGGTGGATATTGGTGCGTGGCATAAAAGTAGTATGCGCAAGTTAGTGGCGCGGCGGAGAAGTGATACACAGTGGGTTTAAGGTGCGCAAAGCACGATTTACCTTGTGTTGTTGCTGCACATGGTAAATATGGGTGTACAGGTTTAAAGTTTGTGTGCACAAAGTTGTTTGGAGGGTGAACAACAATAGAAAACCAGTAATTTTCCATGACGTTTCATATCATTTGAATGTCATCTTTTTGCAGCGCATTTTTGAGGGCTCTCTCGTGTCACTGGGTATATCTATAGAAAACATTGGCTAGATTTGGTTTGTTTTGGGGTTGTTGTTGAATGACTGGAAGAACGGAGATGACCTTTGGGCTATGGAGTCTGGAATGAACAATGCATTGTCAGAACATTGAACTATCAAGAGGAGAAGGCTAATTAAGGTGATGAGTCTGAGTTTACTAGAAAATTTGTATGGTATTAGAGGAAAAAGAAACACACAACTGCATCGAAGCATTATTTAAAATGAATTCATAGTTGGTTTGAGAAGAAATAAATATAGTCTAAATTATTAAGCCAAGAGCATCTCAGAGATGAATTCTAGGTTTTATATTCCTCCGATTCAGACATATGAAAGTGAAATATAAGCTTACAAGAAACATATACTATGAAATAAAAATAGACTCATATCACTACCAGTTATAATCTTTTCATAAACAGTCCAAAATCCGCTTCTGCATTTATATATTCATTTTAATTCCAAAAATTACAAAAATTCTGTTAGGATATTTAGACACTTAGGAGTTAGTTAAGATCTACTTGGTCTAATA
>JASDQU010229114.1:2666-17130 GCA_032191745.1 Picea mariana | reverse complement strand
TCTGTTCGTTTATCAAATCAATGTTTCGGTCATATGAGTGAGAAAGGGCTTAAGGTACTAGTTGATCGTAAGCCACTTCCAAGTTTGAAGTTTCTGAATTTGAATTTCTGCAAGTATTGTGTTTTCGAAAAATAGTGTAGACATAATTTTAAAACATGAAAGCATATAATCAAATGTATCATTGATTACATTCATTCATATGTTTGGGGACCATCCCCTACAGATTCTCTTGGAGAATCGTTATATTTTGTGACATTTATAGATGGTTACTCTAGGAAGGTTTGGGTCTATTTACTTAAAATAAAAGATGATGTATTTAATACTTTTTAGCAATTCAGAGATTTGGTTGAAAAGAGAACTGACAGGTCAATCAAGTGTTTAAGGACAGATAATGGAGGTGAATTCATGTCTGTGGAATTTGATAACTATTGAAAGGAAGTTGGGATCGAAAGACATAAAACCAGAGTTTATACTCCTCAGTAGAAAGGTGTTGTTGAATGCATGAATATGACTCTTCTAGAGAGAGAAAGGAGCATGCTCAGTAATGCCAATATGCAACAAGAATTGTGGGAAAAAAAAGTTATTACAACATGCTATCTGATAAATTGGTCACCATTAACTACAATAAACTGTAATATTCTAGAGGAGGTGTGGGTAGGTCATTCGTGCGATTTTTCAAATATGAGAATATTTGGTTGTGATGCTTATGCTCTTATTTATAAAGATCAACGTTCTAAGTTAGATCCTAGATCAAAGAAATACTTCTTTGTTGGTTGTGGTGATGGAGTTAAGGGTTATAGATTGTGGGATCCTAAAACCCACAAACTCATCATTAGCAAAGATGTAGTACTTGATGAATACTCACTCTTAAAATTAGAACTGGTAGATGTTGAAGTGAGACCAGAATAGGTACGACAAGTTTAGCAAATTCAGTTGGAAACTCAACCATCTTCAGATAGGGAGGAGCATGAAGAAGTTACAGAAGAAGAAGATGAAGATGCAAAAAATATCTAGGAAACTAAGGGTATGCCTCAACCATCTCTAAGGAGATCTTCACGGGTCATGAATCCTCCTACAAGGTATGACGATTATGTTTCAACTGTGGCTTTAGTTTCTATTGATGGAGAACCTAGTTGTTTTCAGGAAGCAATTAAGGTGTCTGAAAGTGCTCAATGGAAGGAAACTATGAAAGAATAAAGGGATGCCTTAGAGAGGAATAAAACATGGGACCTGGTAGAACTTCCAAAGGACAAGAAGGTTGCCGACTACAAGTGGGTCTACAAACTAAAACGGGTGTTGATGATAAAGTCGAGATTTATAAAGAAAGACTGGTAGCAAAAGGGTATTTTCAAAAGGAAGGTATTGATTTTCATGAGATCTTTTCACAAGTCGTGAAGCTTGTTTCAGTTCGTGTTGTGTTAGCACTAGTTGCTTTACTTGATCTTGAGTTAGAGCAGCTAGATGTTAAAACCACATTTCTACATGGATATTTAGACGAGGATATATATATGGAACAACCAGAAGGGTCTGTTCAGGATAACAATAAGAGGTTTGTTTGCAAACTCAAGAAGTCATTGTATGGCATGAGACAGTCTCTCAGGAAATGGTACAAGAAGTTTGATTCCTTCAGGGTGAGCCTAAATTTTACAAGAAGTGAATATGATCATTGTGTTTACTTTAAAAAGTTGGAAAATGACATGTTCATTATTTTGGTGTTATATGTTGACGATATGCTTGTGGAAAGAAAAATCATGGTTGAAATCAACAAGTTAAAGTCTAAGCTGGCTAGGGCATTTGATATGAAGGATCTAGGAGCAGAAAAACAAATCTTAGGCATGGAGATACAAAGAGACAGGAAAAATAGTAAGTTGTGATTATCACAATAGAAGCATGTGGAGAAAATATTTATGACATTCAGTATGAATAATGTGAAACCCGTACAGATCCCTTTGGCTTCCCATTTCAAGATTTCTTTAGGTTTATGTCCTAGTAATGATGAAGAAAATGATTATATGTCTTGTGTACCATATGCTAATGCAATGGGAATTTTTATGTATGCGATGATGAGTAATAGACCAGATATTTCACATGCAGTTGGTGTTGTCAATCGATACACATAAAATCCAAGAAAAGAGCATTCAGAAGCAATGAACTGGGTGCTTCAATATCTTAAAGGCACAAGTAGTTATTCTATCACCTATGATGGTTCAAGAGATCCAATTTGCGGTTATGTAGATTCAGATTTTGCAGGTGACTTGGACAAAAGGAGATCCACTTCAGGATATGTCTTTACTTTTGCATGAGGACCTGTTAGTTGAATGTCAAAGCTTCAAAACATAGTTGCTTTATCCACTACGGAGGCAGAGTATATGGCTGCTTCACATGCATGCAAGGAGGCAATTTGGTTAGAGGGTTTGTTGGGTGAGTTTGGAAGGATGCAGGACAAGGTGAAAATATTTTATGATAGTCAAAATGCTATTCATTTGGCTAGAAATCCAACTTATCACAGTAAGACGAAGCATATTTTTGTTAAGTACCATTTTGTAAGACATGTTGTTGATGAAGGTAGTGTGTCTTTGGAAAAGGTCCATACAAAAGTGAATTCTGCAAACATGTTTACAAAACTAGTTTTTTTAAAGAAGCTACAATGGTGTTTGGCTTGTCTTGGCTTGCAGAAAAATGATGAATTAATTGAAGGCGTGATATATCAGGTAAATTGTTGTGAGGGTGGAGATTGTTGGAAACATGCGAATGAATTTCCTCATGCGGTCACATGCACATGCATGAAGCTATGTTGATGCACATGCATGCAATCTATTTATGAATTGTTCATGTAACTATGTGATCTATTCATGATCAGTTTGTGTAACTGAGTGATAGATGTTATATATGTGAGCATACGCATAGAGGTGTGGGTGCAATGTGTGAAGAGTGTGAGAGCAAGTTGTGTAGAGAACAGAGTGTGTGTGAGGAGAGGATGATTGTATACCTATGAAGGCTATTGTAATTCTCCCTTGAATAATAAGTATACCGACTATCATTGCCCATGGTTTTTTCTTGTATTGGGTTTCCACATAAATCACTGTGTCAATTGTGGGATTGTTTTACTTAGTTTAATGCGTGTTTGATCTTGCTTGTTTATGCTTTGTTTTATGCTATGTTTTTCCTCTGGTGCCTAACACTTTGATCTTGCTTATTTATGCTTTGTTTTATGCTATGTTTTTCTTCTGGTGCCTAACACGATTATCTGGCATACTATGCTGCCTCCAATAAGTCAAATCTACTTTTCAAGCTTTGGTTATTTAGTGGAGCGTGAACTTCACTCAAAAGGATCAAGAGGAGGGCTAGGGCTCAAGAAAAGAGAAGAGAGCTAGGCTCAAGAAAACAATTGAATCCCCAACCATGAACAAAAGAATGCAGGGTTGTACCTTAAAAATATGAAAGGCACTCAAAACATTTATTATTATTTATAATATATAATATTATTTCTTTTATATATAGTGAGAGAATTCAAAATATTTATTATTAATGATGAGAGTTATATGAAATAGGAAAAAATATCATAAATAAAAATTTTGATTGCTTTATTACTTTTAAAAATTATAAAAATTAGATTTTAATTATAAATTAATTATAAAAAATAGATTTGAATATTATAAACAAAATTTTGATTAAAATATTTTAAATAAAATTTTCAACATTTCATTCAATATTATTAACAAAATTTTAATTATTTAATTATTAAAAAATATCTTTAAATTATAATAAGATTATCTTTAATTAAATTTAAATTTTAAAAATCTTCAAAATTAAAATATTAAAAATTAAGAAATAAATAATTTAAAAGATATTATTATAATATATTTTACTTAATTTTGTACCATTCCTAGTATCTACCATATATTTCACCCCCATCAAATTTCATCCATCAACACAAACTTTAATTGAGTAATAAATTTCTTCACCCCATCAAATTTCATCCCTGAACGCTTTACATAGCTAATAAATTTCTTCTAAACTCCTCTAAGCATAGTGAAAACCATATGACAACAAACACCTAATAAATTTCCTTTAAACATAACTGAATTTTACAAAATAGTAAAAACCATATGACAACAAATCCTACCATAACACAATTTCTAGTAAGTTTGTCCATTATTTCAGGATTTGCCTACATTGAACACCCCTTGTAGCAATCCCACCCAACGAAGTGCTTAAGTAAAACTATGAACCAAACCATCCTACTAACTGAGTTTGTTAATTGTAGAGATTGAAAGGGAGACGGGCAGCGGGAACCAAGAGTAGCGGTGCTACCCTATGCATTATGAGACCAAAGGCTTCTTCCATATCAAGCTTCTCAGGCGACTCGCCGTCGGGGAGAGACAAGTCGAAGGAATGAAGTAAAGTGGCGAGTATGAACTGAACCATGAGGAGCCCCATGTTCATCCCTGCACACATTCTTCTTTCTGCACCAAATTACCTCGAAATTACTACCCGTAATGTCGATACCACTACTCACAAACCTGTTAGGGTTACTACCCGTAAACAAAAATTCCATGTCACAAAGTCCACAAGATCACGGACGTGAAATTTTTGTTTATTCAGATAATGAAATGAACTTTAAAAAACGTCAAATTTTTATTTATTCAGCTAATGAAATGCACGTGAAAACCAAGGCACCAAAACAATTCTCTACTTCCCATCGCCACAGTGAAAGATGCGATCGCTCTTCTAGATCTTATCATATTATAGCATTTCTCTACATGAAGTGCTTCCAAGAATAGGTAGTGCTTTGCATATTGTGAGTAATATTTATATGTAGTGCTTTCCATCTTTTTGGTGCTTTGAGTATTATAATATAGTAGGTACTTCTAAGAATATTTACATGGATTGTTTTCCATCTTGTCAATAATATTTTATTTTATTTTATTGTAAGTTTATACACGTTATTATCATATTATTATTAAATAAATAAATATAAAATAATATATAATTTTTTAATATTTATTAAAAACAATATTTTTATATTTTTAAATTATAATTTTTTTCAAAGTTACATCCACTTGAGTTATAATTTTTTTAAGTCGCATCCAACAAAAATTCAGTCATATAATTTTTTTAAGTCGCATCCAACAAAAATTCAGTCAATGGTATATTTGTTTGTTAACCATTGGTCAAGGATTTAACTAAACTAATTTTGATGTTTGGAACTTCATTGTTAATATGATACTATTGTTTTCTAATTCTGATTCTCTCCCCTATTTATTTTTTAAATTTCAAAGACATTAATATTTTTGGTAATACATTACATACTATTTTATTAGAGTTGAGTGTTACATAATTACAATGCATTATCAAGTAAGGTAATGCATTATCAAGTAAGGTAATTAATAAGGAGAAAATTCAAGGGATGTTTCTCGCGGATTTAAAACATTGTGGATGTAATTTGTACTAAACATTTTGGGATATATTAGTGGTCATTTATTAACATAAAACTAGTCAAATACTTATTAACATGGAACTAATCAAATAAATTAAAGAGCTTGCATTTATGGAAATAACAAAAAAAAGAATGACTAGATTAATGTAACTATAGATTTTCATAACAATCATTAAAGGATACTTTGTATACATTCTTGATTGTCGTATGAGATTTGAATGCATGTACTTATATTAATGTATTGGTGTTGTTTACTATCCCTAACATCGACCAAATTTATGGGACAAATAAAAATAATTATGTTTTAAAGTCATGCTATATCTTCAAACATCTTTTTTTCATAAATTTTACAAATTTGTTATTTGAAAGGTGGATTTGCACATTGGTCTTTCTCTTAGTAATATTCATCTTTTTTACCACATAATGTTATTCTTGTGATCAAATATATTGCTAAATATTTTCATTTTCTTTTCTAAATGGAGCATTAATTAATCGAACATTTTCATTTTTGTCCTAATTAGAGAATTAAATAATCAAATGATCATTCTCTACACCAAATATTGCTAATCTTAATACCAAATATTTTTAACAAAGTTCACTTGTGGTCTGTATTTTTTGTCTTCATTTTCATACTTCATGTTCCACATTCCTTCCCACATTAGTCACATTTACATTATAAGACTTTCTTTTAGAGTGAGTTAACAAGTGGACAAACACAACCTTTTTAGTGGGTCTATTTTTTTGGCAATGCAAAGTTTCACTTTGACTCACTCATCTTTTTCAAAATTATGGCAATATGAGTGGTCTTTAAATGGGCCTAAACCTTGAAGAGTAAAGTTCCATAATTAAATTTCTCATCAATTGGGTAGAACTATATCTTCCAGTAAAATTATTACTGAATTTGGGAGGAATTTCCACCGAAAAGGCATCAAGTTTGTCTAATTATTAACTTACTCATTTTCTTATTGTGAAACATATTATTCTAATGTGACATCATGAGTCCATCAAAAGTCTTCCAAATTGGTTGATGAATGTTGGAGCCACCATGATCATTCATTCAAATTTTCTCTTCACTAAACAATTGTATAAACCATCGAAGAGATCCATCCATTACTGCATTACCATCCATCTATTAGTTCATTTTTCATCCACCTCACACCATTTTAGCAAACCATTGTTATTGCATAGAACCTTATTGAGCCTTGATTCATATCATTCAATTCCTTTCTCTCCAAACCCTAGGCTTTGCCTAGTAAAAAATGACATTGAGAAAAGAGTCACAAAGAACACTAAATAGATCTATGATCTTTCACATATCTTCTTATACATGGTTCGTTCTTCATTTGTGGGTTTTTCATCCCTATCTTATTTTAATATTTCTCCATAAAAATATGGAGGCTTATAGGGTTTTGGATGCATTAATTAGATATATTAATTGAGAAAAAAAAACAAGAAACTATTCCAGGTTTTCCCCTATTCTTATAATGAAAACTCATTTAAATAATTTCACTGATTCTTAACAAAAATATTCAAGGGAGTTTATAGGATTGCCAGGTTATGAGGTATTTTCGGATTTAAGGTATTTGCACATGAGTTTTTGGTGAGAGTTTGAAAAGAAAAATAAGTTGAATTGGACCATGGGTTTATAGCTAAATTCAAGGCAAGTGCATCCTAAAAACAATTCATTTTCATTTATATAGAAGGTAATTCTAAGAATATTTATATAGAGTGTTTTTCATCTTGTTAGTAACATTTTATTTTTGCAGGGCTATGGGTGTTTCTTTTTGTCACGATCGATGTTTAGACACAATTTATTTTCATATTATTATTAAATAAATAAATAAATATTAAAATAATATATACATGTTTAAAAAATGTTGGTTAAAAACAATATTTCTATATTTTGAAATTATATATTTTTTTAAAGTTACATTCACTTTAGTTATAATTTTTTAAGTTACATTTACTTTACTTTATGATCAAAAAAAGATTAAAGGGTTTAACTGAACTAATTTTGATGTTTGGAACTTCATTGCTAATATGACACCATTGTGAACACCTCACACCCAAACATGAAATATGGATGTAAGGAACACACCAATCCACATGTGGTACGAAAAAATAAGTCTAAAGTGACTCTATGCAAACTCTACATACCGGCCTTAAAGTTGGGGTTTTCTAATTCTGATCCTCTCCCTTATTTATTTTCTAAATTTCAAAGACACTAATATTTTTGTTACAATATTTTGTACGTGTTACTTTACATACTATACTACTAGAGCGGGCTATTACATAATTACAATGAATTATCTAGTACAAGATAACTAAAAAGGAGGGAACCTAAGGGATGCTTCTAAGGGATTTAAAACATTTGTGGATGGAATTTATACTAAACCTCTTAGAGTATACTAGTGGCCACCTACTAGCATGGAACTAGCCAAATAAATTAAATAGTTTGCATTAATGGAGATAACAAAAAGAAAAGATGGCTAGATTGATGTAGCTATAGATTTTCATAGCAAACATTAAAAGATACATTTGTATACATTGTTGATTGTCATATGAGATTTAGATGTGTATACTTATATTAATGTATTGGTGACAATGTTGTTTACTATCCCTAACACCAACAAAGTTTACGAGACAAATAAAAACAATTGTGTCTTAAAGTCATGTTATATCTTCAAACATCTTTGTTTAATACATTTTACAAATTTGTTCTTTAAAAGGTGTTTTTGACATAGTTTAATTATGGACATACACATTGTTCCTTGTCTTAATAATATTCATTTTTTTAAGCACATAATATTATTCTTGTGCTCAACTATTGCTAAGCATTTTCATTTTCTATTATATAGGGAGCATTAACTAAATGAGCATTTTCATTTTTTTCATAATTATAAAATTAAATAATCAAATGATCATTCTCCACACCAAATATTTCTAACCTCAACACCAAATATTGATGAACTTTGCAAATAAGGAATATTATATTAGTTTTTCATCTCGAAATGGTTATAGATGAGAGTAAAAAGGAAATGAATAACATTAAGGAAAAATATAAAGTTAGATTGTCACTCTACATTTACCAATTGAGAAATCCATAATTGAATTAATTTTTAATTTTGTTGGAAGTTAGGTTAAGTTGTACACATTAAATTATCAGAAAAAGAATTGACATCTCTTCCCCATTAGAAAGAGAAATGAGCCATGTTGGGCCTCAAAATAGTCCCTATTCTCACTCCATTATTCACCAATGCCTTCACATTACTTCCATATTACCTTCATGTCACCTTCATTCCACCTCCACATCATTACATTTATCTCATAATTGGGTTATAACTATGCTTTTCCAAAGTTTATTAATTCTTAACATTTTTAAGTGGATTTGTGGTTAAACTTTAGAAAATATTATACTTATACTTATACCTAACAACTAGAATGAGTTTGGTGACATGTGTAGGTGATTTGGAAGCTTCCAAGACACTCTTATGTGGCCTCCAATACTCAAATTCGAATTCCCTTCAAGATATGGAAGGAGATTTGGATAAAGATCAAAGAGGATATTTGTCTCATCATTTGCCATTTGGTTGTAACTATATGAGATTTTTATGGATCTAGGGAGAGAATAGTGGATCTCCGTTAATGGGGTAGCTTCTTATGTTCTTGTATAAATAGGAGAGCCTTCTCCTTTCAAAGGAAGATAGATGGAGATATAGAGATGTGTGTGAAGTTTGGGAAATGCTCATGTTTTGAATTGATAGGTTGCTTCTTGAGGTTAAGTAGAGAGGAGATTTCATATTGGAATGAAGATGTAATCATATTCTTTTGAATACAAGACATGCTTCCATTTTGATCTCTATCTTGTGTTAATATTATGGTGTACTTACTGAAGGATGGAAGGGCCCCCATGCACTAATGCCAGTACACCTATGTGTTGTATATAGTAGGTAAAATTTGTCATTTGT
Organism: Picea mariana; assembly: GCA_032191745.1. Lineage (NCBI taxonomy): Eukaryota > Viridiplantae > Streptophyta > Pinopsida > Pinales > Pinaceae > Picea > Picea mariana. Next base: position 7,722 of record JASDQU010229114.1, on the reverse strand, counting down.
ATATTCATGTTATTTTTATGTTCTTTGCTTTAGTAATTTAGAATAGACAACTTCAAATCCTTGCACATATTGTGTTGTGCCTCTAATATTACGAGATCCTGGTTGACATTAAATCGTTGATAATTTATACGACATAGATTGCACTCAACAAGCCACTCAACATTTTTTTTAATGAAGTCCACTTCGAGTGTGTTTTTTTTTCATTGTTTATAGACTCCATATTCCTTATTCCTTCTCACATTAGTCACATTTACATATCATAATACTTTCTTTTAGAGTGAGTTAATAAGTGGACAAGCACAACCTTTCTAGTGAGTCTATTTTTTCGACAATGCAGAGTTTCACTTTGACTCACTCATTTTTTTTCAAAATTATGGCAATATGGGTTGTCTTTAAATGGGCCTAGAAACCTTCAAGAGTAAAGTTCCATCATTAAACTTCCCATCAATGAGGTAGACCTATATCTTCCGATAAATTTATTACCAAATTTGGGAGGAATTTCCACCAAAAAGGGGTCCAGTTTGCCTAATTATTACCTTACTCATTTTCTTATTGTGAAACATATTACTATAATGTGACATCATGATCCCATCAAAAGTATTCCAAATTCGTTGATGAATGTTGATGCCACCATGTTCATTTATTCAAATTTTCTCTTTACTAAACAACTTTATAAACGATCGAAGAGATCCATCCATTATTAAATTACCATCCATCTATTAGTTCATTATTCATCCACCTCACACCATTTTAGAAAACCATTGTTATAGTATATATCCTTATTGAGCCTTGATTCATATCATTCAATTCCTTTCTCTCCAAACCATAGGCAAAACCTAGTAAAAAAATACATCAAGAAAGAGTCAAAAAGAAGACTAAATGGATCTGTGAGCTTTCACATATCTTATTATAGAAGGTTTGTTCTTCATTTGTGGGTTTTTCAGCCCTATAAAAATGGTGAATTTTTGCCATAGGTTTCATGCCCCATATGTTATTTTAAGATAGATTAATTTTAAAAACAAAAAAAAAAAAAAAAGCAAGAGACCATTCCATGTTTTCCCCTAAGCTTATAATGAAAACTCATTTAAATAATTTGATTGATTCTTAACAAACATTGTTGGGGGAATTCATAGGGTTGTCAGGTTATGAGGTATTTGTTGAATTTGAGGGATTTACACATGAGTTTTGGGTAGGAGTTTGAAAAGAAAAATTAGTTGAATTGGACCATGGATTTACAGCTAAATTCAAGGCAAGTGCATCCTCAAAATAACTTCTTTTCATTTATGACCTCAATAATAGATCTTAGAATTTAAAGAAACCCTCCAAAAACACATGAGTGTTTATGTAATAATAAGGGAAGTGTGGGTAAATAATCTAAAGGAGGCGTTTGCTCAAATTTGGAAAATTTTGAAGGACTATTCATATATTGCAAAATTTTAAGTATAGTTGTAAGATTTGTGGACCGTGCATGGGGCATTTCAACATTATTTTAGAGTTTCACTATTACAATATAAAATAATGACTATATACTTAACATTATTTTAATGGATCTCCCTTTCTCATATAAAGATGTAAACCTGGCTTGTTGATGCAAGATAAACATTACAATTGAAAATAATTCAATTTATGAGAATTCAATCTTTGATAAAAATATGTGTGTCATCAACCTTATTGGGTTTATGCAATAAATCTTATACAATATGTAAATTTTTCCCACAAGGTATGATAACAAGGTAACAATGTTTCTAAGGAATTGAAAATAATTCAATTTATGAAAATTCAATCTTTGATAAAAATGTGTCATCAACCTTATTGGGCTTATGCAATAAAGCTTATACAAGATGTAAAATTTTCCATAATGTTTCTATGACAACAAGGGAACAATGTTTCTATGATAACGGAAGTGTAGTCAAAAAAATCTACAAAAGAAGTTTGTTTCGATTTTAAAAATTATGAAGGTCAACCCATATATTAGGATGGATACAAAATGAGGATGTGAATTCGGTATAATAAACATTACATTTGGAAAATCAATTTATAAGAATTGAATTTTAATATATATAAATATATGCATGCCATAGATCCTATTAAGCCTAAGGTTATGTAATAAAGCTTATACAAAATGTTCATTTGACTTCAAATTGTTTCTCTCATAAAAAGAAAAATGAGACCAAATACTGTGTAAAAAAAGTTTTCTTCAAGTTGAAAATTTGGGAACTATCCATTTAAATATTGTTCTAGACTTACATTATTAGGGACTAATAGCGATGAGTTTATCGTTGACTGGCTATTAGTTTAGGATTGACTTTAGATTTTTGTTTTATATCAAATGTGTAACATAGGAAATCAAAATATGTATTTTTTTTAATAATAAAAAAAATTATTTTTCTAACATTTGATTGGCTAATATCTTTCAAGTCTTATTGCAAGCTTCACGTCATTCAATGTATTGAAAATTAATAAATTTGACAATGTGGTCAGCCAATTGTATTGAGAAGAGCAGCCGACTACTAGATAATAAAAAAAATCCTCTGCAAGAGCCATGACCGCCAAACCCTACCTGGTCACTTCTCACTCACACAACACACATTAATCTACCCGACCGCCTCTTCCTCTCCAAGAAGCCATGTCCGCCAGTTCCTCACGGAAGTAAAGTCTTCACGGAATATTTTGGAAACGAAAGGAACCGAGAGCAGATTCGAAGCAAAGCGGATTTGAGGAAGAGGAAGCATTTTGCAGTTTTGATTTGGGCTTTCTTGCAAAGATGCTGCTCCAAAGCTCTTCTAGTCCTCTTCTAGGCTCCATTAATTCCATGTTACCACAGTCTGAGGCTCTGAAGGAGCTAGAGATAGAGTCCAGCCTCAGTCGTTGCAAATCCACGAAGCCATTGTCCATCTCTTGGGATTTTGGATCAGGGAACTGGGACTAGGAAGCCGAGCTCCATAAGATCCCCCCCCAAAGAGTTTTGAGCGTGTCTATAAGATTGTCGTTGTTGTTGATCGTAAGGGAAGCTAAAAGCCAGCTGTCTCGGGAAGAAAGAATGGCGTTCTCAGGCCTGGAATGAGTATGGATGGGATAGGGCATCAAATCTCATTTTGTGGATCAACCTGCTGGAACGAGTTTTAGTTACAACATTGATGTGGGTGACCTCCGTCATGAGAATAAGGCCCGATAACGAGAACATTTCAACTCTAAAATGCATACCAGACACATCTGAGAGGTTGCACAGGGTCTGGAGACAGTCAATATGGTTTATTTTGCAACTTGGGCGATGGATTATAGTGTCAGATTGTTCCAAAACAAGGCCCTACGCAAACCTCACCAGGGTCCGTGACCTGTGACATAGAAAACACGATTTTCTTTGATTTGTTTTTACATGCAGTACAGAGCTCAGAGCTCTGTGCGTAGATTTGTATTGATTCTAGTTTGGAGGGGAATTTAAGTTTTTAAGGTTTGAATGCCTGGTTTGACGTCCGTGTAATAATACCCCCTACTTTAGATGTAGATGATTCTATGTTTATGACATTCGAGAAGTTTTGAACCAGAGGTGTTTATCGCATACAATTCAGATTATTATGACAACAACTGCGTTTCAAATCAGAGGATTTATATTTACAGAGTCTGCATCTTATACAATGGATGTCATTGAAGGACCCATCTATGGTTGCTCCCACAACATATTCCCTCATTTTTCTGCTTCTCGGTAAATATGGAATGGTCTAAAAGTTGTGGGTTCTGTACATGAATATGCCACAAGGAAGGGGTTATCAATTTGTCAACTTTTATAATCCAATGATTTTGGGATTTTCATGATTTTCAGAGTGCCTTTTCTCTCTCTTTTCTGTTGAAATAAATAGTTGAAACATTTTATAGAAGTCAATTTATACACATTCAGTGCATTCATGGTGCATGCAGTGCATTTATACTCATATATTGGTCATGGCCACTGGTTGCTAATTTCGAGACTCATGGGTAGGTATGGGTGAAGTGCCTTCTAGAGCAGGGTGGATTCGTCCGACATGAATTTGAACTGCAATGGATCTTGCCCTGGAGATTTTCAATGTAATAAATGCTTGAGGGTTGTGACAATCAGGACCCTCCAGCTCGAAGCAGGGTTTCAGACTATCCAACGAGCATCGCAATGGAGAATTATAAAAACATCTGCATTGTTCTCGGCTTCTTTGCTGATTTTGGCTTCGTTGTTGTGTAGCAGTGCATTTGCTAGTCAAGAGTCCATCAAGGCTTCGCAGTTTGGCTTCAATATTGCGAGTTTTATGAGGAGATCTGGGTGGCCTGACGAGCTCATAGTCTTTGTGTTGGCCACGCTTCCTATTCTGGAGCTCAGAGGTACGTAAAGTTTTAATGGGGGTGGGGTTGGGTTCGATTCTATGGAACTTGAGCACATATCTCGTGAACTCCTTCCATCCTGAACTTTCCCCGCCCTTTTTTTAAACAATGCTGAAGTCACTAGACCAGTATTTTCTGTGAGGTTCAAAGCATGGCTATGGCAATGGCGACCATGCGTAAGATCTCCACTTCAGCCTTGTTTAAGAAAGCCCTTTAATGCTCAAACTAACTGACCCTTATCAAGGTAACTAGCTTTGACATAATCAGAAGTTACTCGAAGGTTTGTGTGGGATCCAAGGGCATATATAAGGAGTGCTCTTCTTGTCTAAACGCACCTCTTTGTATCTGCAAGGTTTTGTGGGTTGTTTGTATCTGCGAGGTTTGGTGGATTGTTTTCTTTGCCGAGCTTTGAGGACCTCAACATATTTGGCGATTTCTTTGTGAATTGTAGCCAGAACTTGCAGATCGAACCTCGACAGTGCAACCTCTTGAGCAAAAATGGTATGTAAGGATTTCATTTTAGTGTATTCTTTATTTGTAGAATTTTAGACGGTTTGGGGACTGTGGATCGTCTGGTTTCCTGTTATGAGAAGGGGCATTTTGATTTATTGATTAAGGTTTGCAATTTGGTTGTCCCGAGTTCAAATTTTCACGAAGACTTCTCGCGAGGGCTTAATCGAGGTTCCTCGAGCTCTGTTTGCATGTTATT
>JASDQU010229112.1:0-17291 GCA_032191745.1 Picea mariana | reverse complement strand
TTTTTCAGTTCTGTACATCATTTACAATTGAGCACCAACTCAATGTGAGGCTGCCACCTCTGTTTTACAAGCTGCAACTTGTTTGAGAGCACCAACTCTCTGGTTTCTCTAGCACCCACTAGAAGGAAGCACCAACTCCCTGAGTATTCCAGTACCAACTAGATAGAAGCACCAACTTCCTGAACATTCCAGCACCAACTGGATGGAAGCACCAACTTCCAGTTACACAGACTCCAACCTGTATAATAGAGAACACTTGTTCTCCCTAGCACCACCCTGCCACCCTAGTTTCTCTAGATGCAACCAGATGGAAGCTACAACTCCCTGTGTTCAAGCACCTACTTGAACCTCTGAGGACAAAAGTCCTCCCGAGCACCTCCCAACCACCCTTTATATATCAAATAAAGAATACACAGACAACTACACAGATAAATCAATCCTTACCAATCTTTCTCGGTATCTGATCTTCAACAAACTGTTCTATAATTCTTCTCTTCTTCTGTTTGTTTAGCAGGTCTGTTCTGCATCAACTTTTTCTTTCATTCTACTCTACTTCTGCTCTGCGTTTCATCTCCCTCTACACATTTGGTCAATTTCATGCTATGCCACTGCACCTTTTCTTTTTCTCACTATTTATTCATTTTCACTTTAGAACAACCAACCTTCCACAATCTGTCTCATCTTCTTTTATGCATACCTCCCCGATGGTTCCACTTCGCCTTCCCTCAGCTGAAACAAGAACACCTGTCCAAGCAACTGAAATGCTAACCGATTTGTCATCATGAGTCTGTTTCTCTTAACAGATTCATAATTGAAGCGTTAATGTGTGAGAAAGAACAACAACCCTCCGATCACATTCAAACCTTATTCGCACCATTGAATGATCTTTATTATTCTTGCCTTTTAAATCAGTTTTTGGCATTTCTTTGCCCAAGTTTCTCGACACTTTCACATCGCGATCTCTGAAACTCCGAAATGGAGCTTATCTGGATTGACACCTTCTCTTCCCGTGACCAAGAGCTATGACCAAGGCTTTATGTGAAAGGCGCTTTCGCGATTTCGCATATCGCGAAATCGTAATTCCTTATGTTCAATGTTCCTGTCACCTCCAAATCTCGATCTGCAAAATTCCATAATGAAATCAGATCAACGATCTAGATTATATCTAGATCTGATGATTCATATTAAGTCAGGATATTACTCATCGCGATTTCGACACTCTGGACGATCGGTGTTTTGTCAACTCGAATTCCCAATTCTCGACATTCAATAAAGAAGTCAAATCAATGGTCCAGATCACTTCTTGATCTGACGGTTGTTGTTACATCGCGATTTCGCATATCGCAATATCGACATTATGTTCTTTTCCTTTCAAAATCCCAATTCACGAAACTCCGATAAGGAGCTAAATCAACGGTCCAGATCTCATTCTCGATTCAATGGCTACAATTGAATCACAATATCGCATATCGCGAAATCGGGGTTTTTGATGTCAAGTGACTTTGTCATTTCAAAGTCCCGATCCCCGATACTCTATGGAGAAAATCAACGGTCCAGATCTCATTCTTGCTTTAACGGCTGCGATTAAATCGCGAAATCACATATCGCTATTTCGGGGTTCTTGTTGTCAAGTGAATTGGACATTTCAAAGTCCCTATCCCCGATTCTCCGATGAAGCCTCCTGTCGAGCCTCTCTCAGTGGCGCCCGATCATTGTCACGCGTCCTTCCAAATGGACGGTCCCGATTATGTCAGGATTTTGAGACTTTCAATGTCTCGGTTCTCACGACCTTGAGAACTCTGATCTCCCGATGGCTGATATCCCGATGACAACTCCTCATGTCAGGACTTCTCTTCTTACTCCTGAGGCTTATCTCCCTCACAGCTTCTGCAGATGTGACAGTTGTCGGTGACCCTGCACCAAATCTAACGACTCTCGCTGTGTTCGATCATTCACTGCTTTCGATCATTCACCTCTCTGAACTTGTCTTATGTTTGCCTGTCATATTCACTGTTGCCATCAATGACAAGCATTTGTTGTCTATTCACTGAATTTGCCAACATTAGGTCCTTGTATACTCAATCCTGTGATCTGATGGATCGACATCAAATCAACTATGATATGGTGGTCTATCCATAAGTAGCCACCATGGTAACATGAAAGTAGATTCTTGACACAGGCATTGACTTCCTGGTGTCATATGAAGTGTGGGATTTTCATTACATTTAGCAGGGTGGACTACACAAGATTCAAAGTCCGTGGATGGGGGACAATCTTCAAGTTATTCCCCTTCATCTTGGTTAGGTACTTATATGAGGTGAGGATACTGTAGTTCCTATGATCCCCGAGGTTGAATTCGCTAAAATTCAACATGGCAATCTTGTCCTGCTGCGCTCGAACTATGTGTATCTAATTTGGGAGGTACGCAGCAACCTTGGTGTACTTGAAATATCTTGGCACACTATCACAACTCAGTATTCCGGCCAGAGGCGGGATGTAGTCAGGCAATATGGTCGAGATCAGCTTCTCATTTGCTAAGTCATCTCTATGATTGGTTCTCTTTTCCATTGATGATCGGGATGGTTCGGCTCTGTGAGTAGTCGACGGAGAGGCTTGCACTCCTCTCATCGAGGACACTTGTACACCCATAGAAATTACTCTTTCAGACATGAATCTCTCAGTCTTGAGGTCGATGAGTACTTCTTCGACAATTTTCTTTGCAACGCTGAGCTCTTCATACATACGCACTCATGGTTGAATATCTTAGGTTCAAAGAGTAACTAGTCAATGCAGCGGCATGGATGGCAATAGTGCGATGATCACTTTGCAAAATCAACTAATCTGTGGGCTCAGATAATCATGTTGGAAAAAGTGTTCTCGGTGCATGGAACGATGGAATAAATAGATAACTTGGCAACATATCTCTTGCAATGGATGAGAATCCTTCATTAACTCAGTTATCTCCATTATGGTGCGGTCCCAACAGTCTGATGGTGAGTTTCCTGTCCATAAATGTATTTCTACCCATTCGGGTGTCAGTCTAATGGTTATGTTGTTCCCAATGGCTATATTGCTTTGGCATGACGAAGCGCCATGTGACGTTGTTCTGATATCCCGGCGAAGCTCTAATTTTGCAAATTTTCCTTCTGCAAAGTTCCCTCTGGAACCTTTTGTAACTTTTCGATCTTAGCTCTCTTCTTACTTAATTTTCTAGCCTTCTTTCTGGTGAGCTCCATCTGAGTATTACTTTTTCCATTCTGATTCTTATCTTCTTTTGACATAGTAACTTCGTGCTGTTGAGATTCTTTCCTAAGATTCAAGGGTAATACTTCTTCTTTATCTAGAATAGGCACTTCAGTATTCTGTGGGTCTTCTAGTGTTCTTGCAACTTCAACATCCAAGTCTCTAGTTTTAAAAAGCTTTTCTTTGTTCTCCTGTTCTTCAATCAAGTGTGTGATCCTCCTAGTCATGAAATATTTTAACTCTTTCTTGTTCTGCTCTAAGACTTCTTCTTTCTTCCTTCTGGACTAATCTCTTTCAATCCAAGGTTTTCCTAGTAACATAGTATATGGAGCGTTGTTCTCAATAAATTTAACAATCTCAAAATATTCCTCTGTCGAAGTTCCATTGGTAGTCATAGATATCTGAGTGAACTTTCCACATAGGTTGATCAACTTTCCTCTTAATATTCCTATTCCTACCAATGAAGGAATCATAACAAGCTTTCCTAAAGTTTCCCAAGTTCTTTTTGTCATAATATTTACCTGTGTTTCCTCATCCAGAACACATTCAATGTCGAAGTCTCCTATTCTTGCTTCTATGCATTCTTTTTCTTTTAAGATCTCTGATAAACTGATATATCGGTGGTCATTCAAGGCTTCTTTAATCTGGAGCAATACTTTCTCTGATTCTTTTTGTGGTTCTATCTTGGTTTCAGTTGTTTGACTTTTCTCATGGTCTTCTTGTCTCATATTCATCCTTTCAGCCTTAGCAATCATTCTAGGGAAATCCAATACTTCATGGTCCATAGCGTTGCAACAAAGACAACTAGGTCTTCTTCCAAGGCATTCCTTAGCAAGATGTCCTGGTTTTATGAAACTGTAACAAAGATTTAATCCTCTCTTTCTTTTAAATGAGATCCCCAACCTTTTCTATACTGCGCGCTAGGATTATAGTAGCTAACATGCAACAAATTATTTCTAGGGTCCTACATCCATTTGTTAGTCCAAACATTCTCTCTATGCATAGGTATAACATATCTTTCACTATTCTTATCATATCTACTTTAATCAAATCTTCTTGCATCTAACAGTGCCTTAGTTTTCAAGTTAGGACAGAACTTATCAAACATATCTAGAACCATACTTTAGAAAAAAAATTCCACTTATCTTACTTCTACAAAGCACAAAGATTTTAGATCTTAAAACTTTTCACTATTCTTACCTTTATCAGAGCACATAGCTTGCAGATATTACCTCTTTTAACCAAAAATTCTCACTTTTACCATTATCAGGGCACAAACCTTTCAAATCTTACCTTCTTTCTTCAGATCTGACCCTTCTTCTTGGCACAGAGCTTCACAGGCCAAGTAGAATGTTGCACACTAGGGAAATAGGTCTATGCACAAAGATTTTCTCTTTTTCAGTTCAGATCTTCACACAAAGCTCCTTTTTCCTCAGTTCCCAGTAATCACAGTTTCAGGTCAGATCTTTGCACAAAGCTTCTTCTTCCTCAGTTCCCAACAATCACAGTTTTAGGTCTCGACAATGGAACCATTTGTTGGCACAGGGGTAGACCCAGGGTTCAATGCTACAACAGTGCACCGATAAATCCCTAACTATCGACCCTTTTGGCAACACCTGTGAAGTTGATGAAGTCTCACCCGAGGTAGTGGCAGGGGTGGTTGCAGGACTCATATGTCTGCAACCTTAGCTGGGACACAAATATGTGATTCTAACACTTAATAGAGAACTTAGAAGTCTTTATTCATCAGTACTTAATCTTAGTTCACAGTGCAGACAAACCCTAATCATAGAGCATCATAGTATTCATTCAGATCTAACATCTAATATCACTTAGCATAAATGGATAGATCAAATCTAGAAAATTCAAGAACTAAGCATATTCACATAGGTCAGATCTAGCATCCATATACATTATTAAGCACAAAGCATCGACATATCTATCTATCATTCGTAAACACATAAACACATCAACACATTGCACAAATCATAGCAACACATCATGTGCGTGGTTCACCCTGGGGCTACATCTACCAACTCTTCTCTTCTTTATTATCTTATGTTAAGCATCTTAGAGGCACATAGCATCGAAATCATACTCCATAGAAGATAGGATATTTGCGCACACTATGTCAGATCCTCCTTCTTCGAGCTAGGGTACAACACCAAGCCTTTACATAGTTTCTTAAAGTTACTTGCACTTAGCCTTGAAAGCCTCACACAGTAAGCACAAATCACTAAAACTCTTAATCACCTAGATCAAACACTAGCACTTATCATTCCATCACTTAGATGCCTCCTCCTCTCTTACATCACCTAGTCTTCTATATATATTACAAAATTAGGCCTAAACATCGGTAAACCTATGGGACGACAATCTCATACCCGTTACATAAGTCCAAAACCCAAAAAACCCTAAAAATGGGGTGAGATTCCACGGTCTCCACTTCGTTTTTCGAACCTCCTTCAAAAGCCTGTTGAAGTGCCAAAAATAGGTCAAACATGACCAAGAATCCTCAAAACTTGGTCAAGGGCCAACACTCACCCATTTCATTTGTATCCCTTCCACGCATATCCTTGCGAGGTTAACAACAAACCCTCTGACCTGCGTTGGTCTGTTCTTCCTTACTAGCTTACCAGTAATCAACTGGTAGGCTAGGCGCATTGCATCGTTCTATATGGATGTTACCTTGTAGCCTCGCTTCCCATTTTCCACATCACCATAGGTATCTTTAATTTTTTGTGTTGGGGCATGATCTACAACCTTCCTTGGGTAAAATTCTTGTGGATTTGGTCCTTGCATGCTTAATCCGTTGATCCTATGGATCAGTGCCATATCTATGGTGATGCATCTATCTAGCCACATATAATCTCCATGGAAGCACAATAGTAGGAGATTAACACATGCATTAATCTCCTGGTGCCTTCCAAACTGTGGTATTTTCATCACGTTCAGGATAATGGACCTCACAATGTCCATGGTCCATGGTTGGGGGATTATCTTTGACTTCTTTCCCTTTGTCCTGATCAAATACTTATGGGGTACAAGCATGTTGTATTTCTTGCGATCTCCCAAGTTGAAGTCATTGATCTTCAACGACATAATCTTATCCAAATGTGGTTTGACTGTGCGTATCCACTTCGAGAGGTATGCAGTAATCAAGGTGTAGTGGAAGTCCCTTGGGATACTGTCATGACTGATCGCGTCAGCTAGAGGTGGGATGTAGTTGGGTAGGATGGATGGGATGAGCTTCACATTCACCAAGTCATCATGTTGCTTGATTCACTTCTCAGTCACATCTCGGGATGTTCCAGATCCACGAGCAGTCAACGAGGATGCTTGCACTCCTCGCTTCGATGAAGCCTGAACTCCTGCAACAATCACCTTCTCATCCATTGGGTCGATTATAATTTCTTCAATAGACTTTTCTACTGCGTTGAGTTCGTCCAACATGCACGTTATAGATCAGGTGTCTCAGGTCGGTGATTGAATACTCAATGGCAATAGACTGGGTGGCGAGGTCTCAATAAACACAACACAGTAATAGTCATCTCTCTGTGGGCTTGGATACAATTTGCAAAAATTGTTTTCAGTGCATCGTTTGATGCGATAAATTGATAATTTTGTAACAGATTCTTCCAACTGGTCGAAAATCCTTAATCAATGCAATTCCATTCGTTATGGAGCAGTCCCAATGGTCCAATGGGGATATTTTTTATCATAATTTTTGTCCTAACCATTCGGGAGTGTCAATATAATGGTCATAATGCCTCCAATGGTCATATTTCTCTACCATGGAGAAGTGCCACTCTGTTTTGTTCTGATATTTCAGCGAAGTTCAAGTTCTGTAAACATTCTTTCTGCGAAGTCCTTTCTGGTGCCTCTTGCAATTTTTCTAGCTTTGCTTTCTTCTTGCTGAGCTTCCTAGCCTTCCTTCCTGTGATCTGCGTCTTTGTATTCCTTTTTCCATTCTTGTTCTTATATGTACTCAACATAGTAACTTCATGATGATGATATTCTTTTGTAGGTTTCGAGAATAATACTTCTTCTTTTTTTGGAGTAGGTACTCTACTCTCTTGTATAGACAGGTGTTTCAAGTATTCCTGTGTTCTTTCAACTTCGATGTCTAGATCTCTGGTCCTCGGTAGCTTCGAATGATCTTCTTGTTCTTTTAATAAATGCACTATTCTCCTAGCCATGAAATCTCTTAGTTCTTTCTTTTTTTGTTCTAGAGCTTCCTCTTCTGGTTTTCTTCGTATCTGATCTTTCTCAATCCAGGTTTTTCCTAGCAAAATAGAAAATGGGGCGTCGTTCTCAACAAATTTCATGACCTCAAATTATTCCACTGTCAAAGTTCCATGAGTACTCATAGATATCCGGGTAAGTCTTCCACACAAGGATATTAGCTTTCCTTTAAACAATCATATTCCTCCCAATGAAGGAACAATAGCAGGATTTCCTAAAATTTCCCAATTTCTTTCTGTCATGATATTCACCTGTGTTTCTTCATCCAATACACAGTCTATGTTGAAGTCTCCTATTCTTGTTTCTATGAACTCTTTTTCTTTTAATATTTCTGATAAACTGGTATCTTTGTGATCATTCAGGGTTTCTTTCATCTACAGTCTCTGATTCTTTCTAGGATTCCACCATAGTCTTAGTCGCTTGGCCTTTCTCATGGTTTTCTTGTCTCATATTCATCTTTTCAACTTTAGTAATCATTCTAGGGAAATCCAAAACATCATGATCCACAGATTTACAACAAAGACAACTAGGGTTTCTACTAGGGAATTCTTTAGCAATATGTCCCAGTCTTCTGCAACTGTAACAAAGAGTTAATCCTCTCTTTCTCTTAAATGATCCCAAATCTTTCGTGTACTGCACATTGTTATCACAGTGATGAACCTGCAAAAAATTCTTTCTAGGGTCCTCCATCCATTTTTTATTCCAAAAATTCTTTCTATGCATAGGAATAACATATATTTCATTACTTTTATCATATCTACTCATGTCAAATATTGTTTCTTCTATCTTTGCCCTAGTTTGCAGACTAGGACAAAATCTATCAAACATACCTAGATCCATTCTTTCAAAGCAAAATTTTCCACTTATCTTACCATTATTAGAGCACAAAGCTTTAATATCTTACCTCTTTTATTCATATCTGAATTTTCTTCTTAGCACAGAGCTTCGCAAGTCAAGTAGAATGTTGCACACTAGGGCAACATATCTACGCATAAAGATTTATCTTTTCTTCAGTTCCCAGCAATCATAGTTTCAGGTCCTAGCAATGGAACCATTTGTTGGCATAGGGGAAGACTCAAGGTTCAATGCTTCAACAACACACCAAAAAAACCCTAACTACTGGCCCTTTCGGCAACACCTGCGAAGAAGATGAAGTCTCACCCGAGGTAGAGACAGGGGTGGTTGCAGGACTCAAGTGTCTGCAACCTAGCAGGGACATAGATATGTGATTACAACACTCTAACAAAGTACTCAAAAATTACCATTCATTAGCATTTAACCTTTATTCACATCACAGACAAAATCCTTATTACAGAACAACACAGTATTCAACCAGATCTAACACATCTAAGCACTTATCACATAGAATTATATCAGATCTAGCATTCATTCACGTCACTAAGCACTAAGATATCATACCAGATCCATCTAAACATGCATTACTTCACTAATCATAAATCATATGAACAATATAACAACCATAATGCACAAAGAAACCATAATGCACAACAAAACCATAACACAGGATATACGTGGTTCACCCCTAGCCTGGGGCTACGTCCACCAACTCTTCTTCTCTTTAGTGTCTTGTGTCAATCATCCACATGCACAAAGCCACAAGATCCTACTCTGTATAGGATAGGAGATCTATGCACACTTCACTAGATCCTCCTTCCCCGAGCTAGGTTACAGCACAAAGCCTTCTTACAATATACACACAAGATCTTACAACCACTTGCACTTAGCTCTACAAGTATTCAAAATAGCATGCACAAAGCACTTACAACTATTTGCACTTAGCTCATCGACCGGATAGGTCTACTTATTACCTCACCTAGATACTTATTTATACATTACAAAAAGGGCCTAAACATGGGTAAACCCATGGGTCAACATCCCCATACCCATTACATAAACCCTAGTCCTAAAAATGCCCTAAAAAGGGGTCAAGATCCCGCAATCTCTGCTTAGACTTGCACTCTGCCTTCGACCATCCTATTGAAGTATCAAAAGAGGTCAAACATGAACAAGGTTCTCCAAAACTTGGTCAAGGGACAACATTATGGAAAGTGATTATAAGAGGGTTAACCCTAAAATGAGGAAAGTGGGTTAAGTGTTCAAGTAGCTATTGGATATATGTAAAAGTGGCCAATTGGACAAAGTTGGACATAGGTGACTATGTGGACAAAGTGGCCAAGAGGATACTTCTAAGGAAGCTACTTGGAGAGTATAAGAGGCAAGGGTCTCTTGTAAATATATCTCTTGAACATATATTTAATATATACTCTGTGATATAGATTGACTAGATGATCTCATGGACGCATCAAATTTTCCGTAAGTGTGAGATATTGACGATGAAAGTTTCGAAAGTTCATAAACCCTAGTTTTTGAAGGAGTACACGAGTAGCAGTGGGCAAGTGCGTGTACATATGTAGGTTGTAATGAGCTAGAGCCCCTACACATGCGGGTTGAAGGAGGAAAGAGCGCTTACAATTGAAGGAAGTCATGGAGACTTGAGTGTGAGAAGGTGTCAAATTCTTGAAGGATGAAGCAAGTCCCAGATCTGTATTATATGGGCTCAGATCTATCATAGAAGTTACGGTATGATTACATAGTTTTCTTGATGGATACTCTTGCTTATTTTATGGTGAATGCTTAAGGAATTCTTGGTATGGCTGTTGTGATATGGTTATGTTAGTTGATTGATGGAGTGAGCAAAACTCTTATGGTTCAGTACTGATATGGTTGTCACAGTATACTAGTTGGTTATACATGATTAAGTAGCATTATTAGTTTATGGTTGAGGACAATGAGTAAGATGTTGTAGAGAATAGATGTGTTGATATTGGTTATGGTATAGATTGGACAGTGAAAGGAAGAAGTGGATGTGACTAAAGGTTGCAGAGGATCTGAGTTTTTCAAGGAGATAAAACCCTAATTGTTTAGAAGGAATACGTGGGTTGTAGTACAAATAGGTCGTGTGCATACTCAAGTTGTACTACTAGTAGGGTGCATACATACATGTGTTGCACTACTGACAAGTCGCATACCTGTTGAAAGAATGGTATCTATTGAGGATTGAATCCTCTTCTCAGTTGGTGCTGAATTGTCTAAGTTGAGTCTTGCATTACAGAACTGGTGCTCTTGTGGAGTTGTAATTCTATTCAGTTATTGCTGATAAACCCAAGGATTTTAGTCCATAATAAAAATAAATTGTAAAAACATTTTTTTTCTTTTTGCTCCTTATGGTGATGGTTTTTTGATGATAAATGGTGTTTTTTATCTTTTTTTGATACATGTTCACACACAACTGGTTATAAATGACAATAATAAGTGATGAGTAAATGGTGATTTCTAACTAAGAATTTTTTGTGAAGGGAAATTTGAAAAAGATCCCTACATTGATTCACCCCCCCCCCTCTCAGTGTGGTCGGTGTGTCCAACAATTGGTATCAGAGAAGGCCTTCACTATAATCCTTAACAAGCTTGGAGGATATCCATGGACACACAAATGGATGATGGCGTTCCAATCCTTGATGAGGAAAATTATTCAACATGCAGAATAGAAATGAAAGTGCATTTGAAGGAAAAAGGAACAGGTGTTTGGAAAGAATCTATTGGTGGATCAGTTCCCTTGAAGAACAATTCAAAGTTTGCATCTCAAAAGGAAGAAAATAAGAATGATGCATTGGCTCTCAAGACTATTCTTAGTGGACTCTCAAGTTATATCAAAGAGAGCATGGAACAATACACTTCCGCCAAGGATATATGGATAAATCTAGAGGAGACATACCAAAGCAATAAGGAAGACACTAAAGACAACTCCATAAAGAACAATGAAGGTAAAGAATCTCCACAAACCTCTGATTGCAATAATTCTAAAGGTGATGATGTTGAATGTTTCTCTACATGTGAAGAAGAAGATCTAGAAATAGTTTGTGAATAATCAAATGATAATTATCCCATGGAAGAAGTAGAAGAAGAACTTTCATAGATAAAAATGAAAGTTGATTGGGGTCTATATGAATAAAACTATGACCATAGTTATATAGACTATAGCTATCTCTTGGAGAACACTAAAAGATTTCTTGAAAAGAATCAAAAGCATATTTTGAAACTAAAGAAAATTCTCAAGGAACAAGAAGAAAATAAGAGGTCTCAATTAGAAGAAAAAGAAGAAGAGATCAAAAGGCTAAAGAATGAGATAGAATAAAATAAGAAGGTAGATGATGATATTATTAAAAGTCTTGAAGTTGATATCCATATCAAGACCCAAATTGAAGAAGCCAAAGGGTAGAGGAATTACTAAAGGATCAAGTAAATGAAAAGGAAGAGTCATGTCATAATTTGGAAGTTGAAGTTGTTTATATTAGAAAGAAATTAGAGAAGTCAAACAAATTCTTGAATAGCTCAACAATCATGAATGAGATCTTGGATAGTCAAAGATCACCAAATGATAAATCTAGTCTTGGATACAACAAAGAAGCTACACATGTTGAAGCAAGCACCTCAAAGAAGCTTGAGGTAAGTCCCTCATTCTTAAAAGATGGAAACAATGTTGCAAGTAAACCATATACACAAGGGAAGGAAACTTTCAAAAGAACAAAGAAAGGAAGACATCAAGAAGCCATATTTACACCTCAAAGAAAAGAAACACCTTCAAGATGGACACCAAAGCAAAGGTATGGAAATGTTTTTCATGGTCACTGTTACTCATGTAATGAATATGGTCACAAAGCTTTGGAATGAAGATATTATGCAAGGAGAGATAATGAAAGGTTTCATAACACCCCAAGGTGTTGGATATGTAATCAAGTAGGACACATTGTTGCTCATTGTCACACCATGAGATGCTACAACTATAGTGGATTTGGCCACAAATCCCAGGATTGTTGGAACACAAGAAGACAATCTATGAGGAGTTTTTCATATAGTATGACTAGAAGAACACATGAGGATAGAAAAGAAGACGATTTTGAAAAGATGGAAGCTCAGATCTTAAGTTATGAGAAGCTGGGACACCTTCAAAAGTGGGTGACGAAGACTGAACAATCAGCACAAAATGGAAGGCATGAGGCAAGCTCAATATTGACTTATTCTGAAGAGTACGCTGGTTACATTGGTAACAACTGCGTACATACAGGAGCTGACCTATAAATAGGTCACATACATATGTGAGTTATCTGTATAGCAAGCCATGTATCTATGGTAAAAGACTTGGGAAAAAGGATATGTATATGAGTTGTTGCATGATATTATGGTATAACTTTGTGTTGCAGGGTCTGACATGGTTTGTTGTAGGTTTTCATGATTATATGTTGGTATAGATAATTAATGTATGTATGGTGATGACATATGGTTGAGTGTTGAAAGACTATCTTGAATGCATGGTACTAACCCTTGAGTATGGATTGAGGCATTTTCTATTGAGGAACAATATTGGTTGTTACAGCGAAGTTATGGAACTTTGGTTATGAGATATATCATGATGATGCTAGCTAGAGATATCATTAATCTATTGAGGCACACTTCTAGTACATGTAGTTTTGAATGATTTATATTTGTTGAAGTGAATGGTGGTTGAGTCAAATATGTTATGATGCATGGCTGGTACATATTTGAGTTCCATTTGATATATCCTATGATATAGACATATTGTGGATATATTGGTGCATGCATTTAGCATATGGTTGAGCTACATATTGGGACTTGTAGTTGATGCATTTTTGGTACACTTTTGGTACATTGTTAGAGGAACCTACTAGTAGTATGATTGGCACATTTCTTATGGTTGATATAGAATACATGTATGGGAACACTTCTAATTGTAGGTCATCTTGTTGTGATATTGGTGCATGGTTGATGCTCTTTCTTGGTACATGATATATGTAATGACATAGTTGAGACACTTGATTGATTGAGATACATGGTTGTGGCACTTAGTTCATGGTATAGGAATATCATGAGTGATATGATACTTGTTTCAGGCACATGGTTGGCATGTTGGTAGAAGCATATGGTTGATACACTCCATTGATGATATCTTATGTTATTGATGAGCATGGTTGATGTACATGGGTGTTGTGCATGGTTGGCACACAATATGGCACAGGATGTACTTGGTTGATGTTTTGTTCATGATTCTCTTTTTCTTCATGATGTATGGTATGGCACGAGTTTTGATGCTTGGACAGGTCCAAGGATCATCATAGAAAGAGTGGTTGATCTATGTTATGGTTGAGCAGTACCATTTGCAGTAGAAGTATATTGTAGTGGTAGCATATTGTTCATATTGAAGAGAAGAAAAGGGGAGACATACCCATAGGGGGAGTCATTCTTCTTCCCATGATTCCAGGAGGAGATATTTATCAGATACAAAGATAAATACTTGGAAAAGGAGCCCTGTACTTGGAGAAAGAGAACATAGGCATATTTCTAGGGGGAGTGATGGTCATAGGGGGAGCATGAATGATATGTCTTCAGAATTACATCAGAGTGATATCCCTTTTTTAAAAGGGGAGAAATTATTCATAGGAATATCAAAAGCATTTAGGCAGGGAAAGCAACCCAAACGAGAGAACTATCCTTTGCTATTGATGTTAAAGGGGGAGAGATAGTCACATTGATGTGATGACTATTGATGAAGAGAAATTCCATGTATACATGTTGAGATCAATGATTGGTGTTGACATCAATGTTAGTATTTCCATCAATGTCAAAGGGGAAGATTGTTGGATCATGTTGTCATTGATGTCAAAAAATTGATGTCAAAGGAACAATGTCTTGTCATAGTATATTGATGAAGTATGTATTATCATTGTTGTTAATGGATTGATCAATGTGTTGTCATGTGATGCACAGATGAATATGGATTTATGTGTTTTCATTGATGGTTTGATATTATAATCGTTGGATCATGTGATCATGCATGGAATTAATGACGAAGGGACAATGTCATAATGATGTATTATCATGGGTTATTCTAGTTGGATTGATGTATTTTCATGGGTTATTCCATTTGGATTGATATAAAATTGAATCATTATTGTCTTTTCATGGTTGATACGAAGTACAAATGGATGAACTCCAAATTGATCCCCTTATAGTGAAATCCCTCACAGGAAGATGCTTTGCGGTTGAGTTATCCTAGAAGTATAGTTAGAGAACCAATGCTTAATTGTGGAATAATGAGATGAAGATCAATGATTTTTTTATTGAAACTATCCTAGATGGATAGTGCTTATCATGCCATTTCTGGTGGTATGTGGAATGTCACATAACTCCTCATAGTTTGAGAGTTATGGCCTTACGAAGTTGGAGGACCATCATATGTTGGCTTGAAGCCCCAAAAGTTAAAAGAAGTCAAAGTGCTTACAATGAAGAAATTATTTAAATAATAAAGTGAAGTGATAAATTCAAAGAGGATTAATTAAATAATAAAGTAAATGGAGAACTTTGTAATTATGGAAAGTGGTTATAAGAGGGTTAACCCTAAAATGAGGAAAGTGGGTTAAGTGGTCAAGTAGCTATTGGATATATGGACAAGTGTCCAATTTGACAAAGTTGGACATAGGTGACTATGTGGACAAAGTGGCTATGTGGAAAAAGTGGCCAAGAAGATGCTTCTAAGGAAGCTACTTGGAGAGTATAAGAGGCAAGGGTCTCTTGTAAATATATCTCTTGAGCATATATAGAAGATCTATTATGTGAGAAAGATTGACTGGAGGATCTCATGGATGCATCAAAGTTTCCGTAAGTATGAGATCTTGATGGAGAAAGTTTTGGAAGTTTAGAAGCCCTAGTTTCTGAAGGAGTACGTGAGCAGCAGTGGGCCATAGCACGTACATACACGGGCTACAGTAAGCCAGAGTGCGTATACACATGGGATGAATGAGGACAAAGTGTGTATAGCTGAAGGATGTCATGGAGACTTGAGTGTGAGAAGGTGCTAGATTCCTTAAGGATGAATCAAGTTCTAGATCTGCATTCTATGGGCTCAGATCTGTCATAGAAGTTATGGTATGATTACATATTTGTCTTTATGGATACTCTTGCTTATTGTATGGTGAATGCTTAAGGAATTATTGGTATGGTTGTTGTGATATGGTTATGTTGGTTGATTGATGGAGTGAGAAACACTCTTATGGTTCAGTACTGATATGGTTTCCATAGTATACTGGTTGGTTATACATGATTAAGTAGCATTCTTAGTGTATGGTTGAGGAGAATTAGTAAGTTTTTGGAGAGCATAGATGTGTTGAGATTGGTTATGGTACATATTGGACAGTGAAAGGAAGAAGTGGATGTGACTGAAGGCTGCAGAGGATTTGAGTTTTTCAAGGAGAGAAAACCCTAATTGTTCAGAAGGAATACATAGGTTGTAGTACAGATAGGTCGCGTGCATACACGAGTTGTACTACTAGTAGGGCACATACATATGTGTGTTGCACCACTGGAAGGTCATGTACATGTTGGAAGATTGGTATCTATTGAGGATTGAATCCTCTTCTCAGTTGGTGCTGATTTGTGTAAATTGAGTCTTGCATTGCAGAGATGGTGCTCTTGTGGAGTTGTAACTCTATTCAATTGTTGATGATAAACCCAAGGATTGTAGTCCATAATAAAAATAAATTTTAAATACATCTTGTGTTCTTTGTGTTCCTTATGGTGATGTTTTGTTGAAGATATATGTTGTTGTTATCTGTTGATGATACATGTTCACACACAACTGGTTATAAATGACAGTAATAAGTGATGAGTAAATGGTGATTTCTAACTAAGGATTTTTTGTGAAGGGAAGTTTGAAAAAGATCCCTACATTGATTCACTCCCCCCTCTTAGTGTGGTCGGTGTATCCAATCAGTTTTCCTTGTTGATATGCTTGAGATATATTATTTATGAAAGGTGTCTTAAATCTTTGCTTCATTTGATCCATATTTCATTTCTTCTTATCATCCCAAGCCTTTTGGAAATTTTACCTTCCTCTATTATGCTCATACAAATACTTATCCTTTCTTATGGCTTCTTCTAAATTATTGGGCTCATCAAACTAAATTTTATCCTTGTAGAAGGATGGCAGTCCACTCAAGAACCTATTAATTTTGACCTTATCATCCTTGATGAAGCTCACATACTAGAGAAGTTCAATAATTTCCTCTCATATTCATCCATGGTCATGTTCCTAAGTTTGATTTAAAAAAACTCTTGCATATTCTTGTCATAATATTTCTCTGACAAGTATTGTTGCTGGAAATATTTCTTGAACTAATTCCAATAAATTTTCTTCTCATCAAGGTGATTAATGACCTGCTTAATCCAATCCCACCCAAAATATGTCTTTCCTTGAAGGTGGTAAGCTTCAATTTAAGCTTATGCATTTGATGAGTAATCATGTAACTGGAAATGTTTCATCATTCCAAGAAGCCATGCTTATTCATCTTCCCCTTTCTTGTTCTCTCCATCAAATGATGGTGTCTTGATTTTCCTCAACTACTCTTGCAAGATATCTGATCTATGTCTACTCCTATGATGCTTGATAGGAGACATACTTAGTTTTATCTATGACCTTGAACATGCATATTATCTTATGGTCAAGTTCCCCAGGGAATGATGATGTTGATTCCTGCTAACACTCCTTGATTGTAAAAATCCTCCATGATCATCCCTTCTATGATGAGATCTATGTTAGAAAAACAGGACCGCGAAGAAATAAAATAAAACAAATGCAGAAACAAAACACAGAAGACACACAATACAAGAGAGACATAGATTTACGTGGTTCACCCAGTGTGGGCTACGTCCAC
>JASDQU010229111.1:0-12730 GCA_032191745.1 Picea mariana | reverse complement strand
GTGCAATTTATTATTAACTAGAGACTCATTATTTTTGTTATGAGAGTTATTTCTTATAAGGTGGATCATCATATCCCAACTATCATCAAGTTTTAGACCATCATCTTTATTCAAATTATTTGAATCCTCTCAATCTCCAATCCTTCCTTTATCTTCCTTCTCATGTAGTGAACCTTATTTGCAATAACCTTGGCATTCTCAATACAAATTTAGTGTTCAATGAAGGCACATTTCTATATCTAGTTGTGCATAATGTCTGAACAATGTTCTTTTAGTCTGACCTAATTGAGCATTTGTTGTAATCTACGAAAACGTAGGGGAGTGTTACCAGTAGTTCAGTACATAATCAAGCATAGATTCACATATACATACATATATATCGAGACATACACAAAGTAGTGTAAGCCTAAATAACAACCTTTAATAATTAGATAGATTATTCAATACAACACAATATATTCTTGCTTCTTTGATACATACTTGTCTATTTATACCTACATATTTAGTTACTGGGAAGTTGTAACTACTTAACTGCATGGGTCGACTGATTAACAAAATTCTTGATCGACTTATGCTTTCGACTTCGAAAGTCAACCGAATAACTCTTAGTCGATTGTCGGGTCTAGTCGACATAGTTGACTATCCCCTACAACATGTCCCCCCACCTCAATTTATTGCTCGTCCTGAGAAAGAGGGGGGTAAAACAAAAGTTTCTTTTACATTTATTGCTTACAAATAGAAATGATAGAAGGAGAGAAAGAAGAGGAATTATAGCCAAAATTTTTTGGTGCTTGAAGAAATCTAGATTTGGTCGACCATCCTTTAGTGTCTTTGTCTACTTCCTTGAATGCCCAAATTTGGCATCATCCATGTTTTTGAGTCCACATTCAACTTTTCTTCCAGCAGAAATATGTTACTTGAAACGATATTTTGACATTTTCTTTCTTCGCTTTGTCCAAGTAACCTGAATTGGACTGTGACTTTCAATCTTAGAGATGATTCTCGAGTTCTCCCATAGTATTGAGAATTAAGTGGATGAAACCACAAGGGGCACTCCTTCCTTCATGCATAGATGAATATCTTCTTTTGACGTCTCTAACCATGATGGTTGAACAACTTCTGCATTCTGAGGATCTGGTTCATGAGGGTCATCATCTACTATGCTTAACGACCCCATGATAAATGTTTAAAAACTTAACTACGTGCATAATGGTTTTTTCACTTTCCACTAGCTCAGATATATAGAGTCTGGTTTCATGATATTGAAGGCAACTGATAGGGTAGCATGATGCTTCACACATGACTTATTCTTTAGTGACATGGAACTGTAGGGTTAGTGATGGTTGTTTTCCTTTGTTGCCGAGTCAACTATTGGTGATATGATATCTACTGCGATGTTATATACTGAAAAAATATTTACGGTCTTAATGAGAGATAATGTTTGTCTTCACCTATTGATCCATGGATGTACATGTCTTAACCATGACTGTTGAAAGAATGGAGGACTCGTGTGAGGAGACATCTATTGCAATGTTGAACTAGCACTCGTGTGAGGCCCATCGGGTGTAAAAAATGTCGGCTTCCAATTAATTGTTGTACATGTCGAGTCGATCCGAATTTATGTTAGTGGCTGCACAACCGTCTTCTTCGTCGCATTGAGAATTAATGTTTTTGTCATGTTCGTTGGTCCTTTACTATCGCGTCTTAAATGTACTATCCTTCTTGGACTCATAATTTTCTTGGTCATTTTTTTCTCTTGCTCGATCAACTAAGTCTCCTCTATTTATCTGCGGTCGATACATGGTTCGACTGATTGCTTCTTTTGTATCGTTGGGTTTCCTCTTGTCGTTTCTTCTTAGTTGATGTTCTTGATAATTACTTTGGCCGTCTATTTTTATTTTAGTACCCTCTATGATGGCTTTGCTCACTTGAGCCTCGCTCGCTTGATCTTGATCCGCTTCAATCAATCGACTACTGCTTGATGAGGATTTGTTGTAAGTCTAGAGATGAAGTCATGTGTCGATCTCTTCTTCGTCCACTTTCTCCATGGATTAACCATGGGATTATTTCTCTCTACATTCTACTTTTCCTTTACTTATTTCTTCCAAGATTTGGAACTTCTTTAATACTTAACTTTTCCTATAATAGTTTTTTACACCTAAATTTTATACCTGAATTATTTGTAACTGAATTTTAGTTTAAAAAAAATATTTAGTACTTGATACTATTATTAATCTACACTTATATACTTCGACTTCGAATGAGCTATTATATTTCTAGTTCTGGTCGATCCATGTTGGCATTATTTTCTACAGACTTTGCCAACAAGGTTCCTTATTTCTATGTATTATACTTCTTTAATTGAGCACCATTAATTAGTTTTTTAAATGGATGTCCCAACAAAGTTTGAAATTGAACTGCGCTTGTCGATCGAATATCTTGTATAACATAAGGACCAAGACATGTTGTCTCTAACTTCCCTGGTTTTCCTTTGATTCAGTTGTCGTATAGTAGAACTAGGTCTCCATTTTTTATCTCCTTTTTTAGGTATCGATCATGCCATGCTTTCTGTTTTTGTTTTTGAACTTCTTGGTGGTGCATTGCTATTAATGTTCCTTCTTCCATTTATTAAATTGGTAAAGATGATCCTACCTGCTTTTGTCTTGGTCGAATTTAGCAACAGCTCCTACTCTGTCTGAGTTGGCCCAGAAGTGAAGTGGTATCACAACTTCTTGTCCATAGACAAGTTTAAAGGGAGTTTTTCCGATCGATCACTTATAAGAAGATATGTATGCCCATAAGACTTCAGGATTTTTGTCGTCCCAACCATTCTTGTTGATGCCGTAGATTTCAGTGAGTCCTTTATGTAGTGTCTTATTAAATGCTTCCACCACAACATTTGCTTAGGGATGGTATGTTATTGTTCATCTATGATCAATGATAAATTTCTTGAGTAGGAATTGGATCGTCTCGTTTACAAAATGTGTCCCTTGGTCATTGATTAGGGTTAGTGGACATCCAAGTCTTGTGATTATGTTCTCATAAATAAATTTCTCTATGACCTCTTTAGTGCATGTTTTGACTAGTTCTGCTTCCACCCACTTAGTCACATATTCAACTGCAGTGATAATATATTTACCACCTATTCTCCTTTCTCTTTGAGGAAATGGATCGACAAAGTCAATGGCCCATATCTCAAATGGTTGATTAGGATTGACCAACTGTAATGACATTTCATTCTTCCACAGAGGTCGACCCATTCTTTGACAACTATCACATTTCTTGATCTATTCTCGACAATATTTATGTAAATTTGGCCACCATAGACCGTCCCGAAGTATCTTCCGCACTGTCGTGTTGTCCTGAAAGTGGCCCCCAACTTGTCCTGCATGTCCCTCATTGAAAATATCTTCTCTTTCATGTTCTGGAGCCCATCTCCTTAGAACGTTATCAGGTCCCATTTTGTATAAATATCCATTTATGATTGTGAATGGTGTTGCTTTTAGAGCTACCACTTTCTTTTCATTTGCTGAGAGATCATCATGAGCCTTTCCCTCCTCAAAGAAGTTTGCTATTTCTTCCAGATATTTTGGTGTTGCTTCAAAAAAAAATAGATGTGTGTTTGGAAGATCGTCCTCTATGTCAGTTGGGTCCTCCCTAATCTCGAGTCAGGATAAATGGTTGGGTGGAAGACTCAAAATCCAAATAGAATAAAAATGTATTTATAAAATATAATTATTCTTTTTTCATGTTACGTTTAGAATGCAAATTGTCTATATATACACGTAATTGGGTAAAATTACATCTCTTTCTACAAAAGAGCGTGACTTTACATTTTAATTAGTTTAAATGTAATATATATATATATATATATATATATATATATATATATATATATATGTGTGTGTGTGTGTGTGTGTGTGTGTGTGTGTGTGTGTGTGTATTACAAGTCATCCCTCCTTGAAAATCTTTGTCCTCGAAGCATGGGCATGGATGAATATTTATATCTAAACACCTCATCTTCCCAACTAGCTTCATATTCAGGTAGGTTCTTTCATTTGATCATATACTCATTAATCCTTCTAGAACGTAGGAATTTGGTTCGTACTTTGAGGATGCCTTCAATAATTAAAATTAAACTTCCTTATTCATCTAAAATAGGAAACTTTGTTTGTATATGGACAACATGACCTAGTTTTTTCAAGCAAGAAACATGAAAAACGTCATGAAATTTCCCTTTATTTGGAATATCGAGGGCGTAAGCCACGTGTCCAACTCTCTCTCGAAATTGGTAGGGTCCATAAAAATTAGGAGCTAGTTTGTGTTTCTTGTAATTTTTAAGAGAAATATGCTTGTAAGGCTGCGTTCGAACAAATACCCAATCGCCTGTTGTAAATTCTTTGTTAGTTCTTCTTTTTCCATCTTGTTGTTTCATTTGTTCCTTGCTTGTTTGAGGTGAAATTTAAGAGTGCGTAGAACTTCATCCAACACGGCTAGATATTATTTCATGACATGAACCTTAGAATTGATAACATACTCCTTAATATAGGGAGGAAGATAACCATACAATGCTTCAAACAGGGACACTTTTGCTGAGGTATGATATGTACTGTTGTACCACCATTCTGCGAGATGTAGCCAATTGATCCATTGTGTCTGACGATCATTCACAAAATTCCTTAGATACCATTTGAGGCCTTTATTAATCACTTCAATCTAGCCATCTATTAGGGGATCCACTCATGGTTAAGGATGTCCCCACCTGACAAAATAGTTCCTTCCAAAAATTGCTAGTAAACTTGGGATCCATATCACTTACGATAACTTTGGGAAACCCATGAGGTTTAAAAATATTTTTAACATAGCTATCAAAGACTTGGATAGACTTCGTCTTTGAAGAGATCTTGACAAGGTGGGAATATTTGCTTAATCGATCGACGATTAAAATATAATGTCTTTTCCTTCAGAGGTAGGAAGACCAGTAATAAAGTCCATAGATATTTCAGACCATTTTTTGATTAGGATATGAAGGGGTTGCAAGAGACCCGGAGGAGCAATAGTTTCAAACTTTTGTCATTGAAAGGTGTTGCATTCTACCACATATTTTTATATGTCAGATCACATACCTTTCCAGAAGAAGGACTAGCATATTTTGTAGTAAGTTTTGAAAAACACCACATGGATTTCTAACGGAGAATCATGATTTTCTTTCAAAAATTGGAGTTTGAACTTGGAAGAGGTGGGAAAAAATATCTGTTGTTTGCACCACAATATGTCATTCTCCCAAGTGAATTTAGGATTGGCAGTTGGGTTGCTTTCGACTTCTTCTATTAGCCTTCTTATTTCTTTATTTTTGATATACTCAATTTGAATTTATGAGATCCATTCGGAAATGATGATGGAAATAGAGCATAGAGTAGCATTATTATCAAGTTTCCTTGATAATCCATCCACAACCAAATTATCCTTCCCTTTTTATAAAGAATATCAAAATCAAAGACCTGGATTTTGCTCACCCATTTTTGCCACTCTGATGAAATATTTTCCTGAGTTAAAAAATACTTCAAGCTATTGTGGTCCGTTTTCACGAGAAATTTTGTTCCCAACAAGTATTGTTTCCACTTAACCAAGGCATGCACAATTGCCAACATTTCTTTGTCATATGTTAATTTTGTTTTCTCCCTTGATTTGAATTTTCGACTTTCGAATGCGATGGGATGATTATCTTGCATAAGTATGACACCTAATCCAATTCTTGAAGCATCACATTCAAGGAAAAATGATTTGGATAAATTGGGTGCTGAAAAAACCATAGTGGATGTCATTAAGAGCTTCAACCTTCTAAAACATGCTTCAACTTCATCGTTCAACTTAAATGCATCTTTCTTCAATAATGATGTTAATGGGGCAAAAATTTGTGCATAGTTTCGAACAAACCTTTTGTAGTACCCTGTAAGACCCAGGGATCCTCGTAACGATGTGATTGATTTGGGGCTAGGCCACTTAGTAACTACCAAAATTTTATTTAGATCAACCTTGATTCCTGTGTTTGACACAACATGTCCCAAAAATACTATCTCTTTTTTTCCAAAACTGCATTTGGATTTGTTAGTGTATAACTTGTTCTCTTGAGGGATTTTTTAATACTGTCTCAATGTGCTTGAGGCGTGAGTTCCATTTCTTGCTATAAACAAGGATATCATCAAAGAAGAAAAGTACAAAATTTCATAGGTACGGACATAATAAATCATTCATTACTGCTTGGAAGGTAGTGGGAGGATTGGATATATTGAAAGGCATGACTCATAATTCGTACAACCCTTCATGGGTACAAAAAGCAGTTTTGGGAACGTCTTCCTATTGAATTCTTATTTGGTAATAACCTAACTTCAGGTCTATCTTGGAGAAATATTTAGCACCATGGAGCTCGTCTAGTAACTCATCCACAATTGGAATTGGAAATTTATCCTTTATTGTAATTTTGTTTAGTTCCCGATAATCAATACATAGTCTATATGATCTATCCTTTTTCTAACAAGTATGACCGGAGTTGAGAAAGGACTCTTGCTTCTTGTAATAACACCATAACCAAATAATTCTTGAACCAAGTACTCAGTTTCTGTCTTATGTTGGTGCGACTATCTACAATATTTTTTTTCTAATTAGTGCAGAACTAGGGATTAATTCTATGATGTGATATCTAGAACGAGGTGGAGGAAGCCCACGAGGAAGTTCCTGAAAAATGGTGTTATATTTTCCAATAATTTTGTAAAATTTGGGATCATCATTTTTGTCCTCATTAGTAGTACTCTTTATTGCATAGCATTGTAATAAATAAGCCTTGACTCCCTTTTTAATCATTTTTTCCATTCTATTGGACAAGACTATTTGTGGGGGAGGACAATTAATTCCATGTAATTTGCACTTTTCCCAATTTTGATAAAACCTTATAAATTTCTCTTGTAAGTTTAATCTAATAGTATCAAGTGTGCCTAACCATTATGCCCCCAAGACAATATCTACCCCTTCTATTGGCATATCATACATGTGGGATTTTAACTTGTAGTCACTCATGGATATTTCTACCTTGTGGCATTTCCCATCACATGATGTAGTCCTATTTCTTGGGATGGAGACTTGAAATTCAGAGGTAGGATGAGTGAATATGTTTAATTGCCTTGCTATATTTGTATCTATAAAGTTATGTGAACTTCCACTATCAATGAGCACTGTTACTTTATTTTTCTTAACATAACCATAAACTTTCATAGTTTAGGGCTGAGAAATACCCGTCATTGCAACAACAAAGAGTTTCAGATTTGTGTTTTGATTCCCTAACTCATGGAGATTTCATGAGTCTTCATTATTTGTTTCTTCATCAGATGAAGATATGTCCTCTGTTTCTTCGTCATTGTCACTATCACTCTTGTCTATTTGACAATGAAAAAACTTTGTGTCTTTGCACTTATGGCTTGGTTTCCAATTAGGTGCATTACATTTAAAACATCAGTCCTTAACCTTATCTTGTCTCGTTTCTGGTGGCGATGTCTTTTTGTGAGGGGAAATGTATTTGGAGCTAGAGTCTACGAGTGAGTTCCATGTTGTCTTTTGATATACTTTAAGTTTCTTTTCAATGCTTTTAGATTTCTAGCGAGCTTGCTCGATATCTTTAATGTCAAGTAGTTCGAGCTCATTTCAGATATTTTCCTTCAATCCTGATGAGGCTATTTGCAATAGCCAATCTTCTGATATATCACGTACACGAGTGGCTTACACATGTAAATCCTGAAAAACTTCTTCCACTATACCAGACTATTGTAATCGGGTGAATTTAGCAAAACCCCCTTTTTCTTCCATGTCGAGAAAACATAGGAAGAAGTTATTTTTGAATATAACCCAGTCTCTTGCTAGAGATTTGAATTTTTCTCTCCACCATAGGAACTAGTCATATGCAAAGTCCTTCATATATATAGATGCGACATTAATTTTTTCTTCATCATCAAAAATATGGTAATACCTGAAGTACTGGTCGATTTTATTTACCTATCTTGTTGCTTCTCTTGCATCCAATCCATGGAATTATGGAACAATAATCTTCCCCTTGGACATGCCATTATTAGACGTCCTCATGTTATGTGAGTAATGTGATTGATGAGGCCCCCATTGTGAAGTTGATTTCCCTAGGCTTCTACTCCCGTTTGCGATTGATTCAATCTCTAATCTCATGTCATGGTATTTTTTGTTTCATTCTGCTAGTTCTTTGTTTAGTTTTTCAATTTTGTCATTGAACAAAGTATTTACTTGATTTATAAGGCCTGTGAAAAACTCTTTAGAGTTTTCTCTTAGCTTCATTGTGGGTGAAGTGTTGTCCTCTGTCTTTTTCTCGGCTTCTCCCGATTTTCTCCTCATGTTTCTCATGTTGAGGTTATATTTTAATATATATTTAATACTTTAATATTAAATATAATGTATGGTATCAAATGGAAGAAAATCACGGAGGAGGGGGAATTAGGTTTTGGATGAAGCGAAAATCATGGAGGAGGGAGAAGGGATTCGTGGGGAGAGGAGGGTGAATGAATGGTGGTTGCAGATGTGGATGAGAGTGGGAGAGGATTGGGGGTGAAATGATCAGGGGAGAAATGGGCGAATATAAGGTGAGTGGAGGGAAAATGGGAGAAAATGGAAAATAGATGTCTTTGATGCAAGTCGCGGATGGGCAAAGTGGATGAGGGGAGGAATGTAGGGTTAGTAAAGGGACGATATGCGTGGAAGAACATGGGAGTTTGGGAGTGGGACGCGGGATGGTGGAAGAGGGAGAGTGTGGGAGTGATGCGTGGGAGAGGGAGTGTGTGGGATAGCATGGTATCTTGGAAGAGAAGATCAATGCGTGGAAGAGGGAGTGCGTGGGAGAGAGTAGGAGTGGGAGAGGGGCTAATGGAGGCCAAAGGTTTGGAGGATGTGAGGAAAAGGAACGCTTTGATACCAACCGGAAGATTCAAAAGCCAAATACAATAAAAATGTATTTATAAAATATAAATTATTCTTTTTTCATGTTACGTTTAGAATACAAATTGTCTATATATACACGTAATTGGGTAAAGTCGTGTCTCTTTCTGCAAAAGAGCATGACTTTACGTTTTAATTAGTTTAAATGTAATATATATTTAAAATATATATTACATCAAGTTTGGCGTTCTTTTTTTTGGGTCGGAAAATTATATCGAACTCGAATTCTTGGAATAGTAATAACCAACGACATATTTTTCCTTAATGAACAAGTTTATTGACCAAATATTTTAATGCCTGATTATCTGTAAAGAATGTGAATGGGTTCACTAGTAAGTAGTGTCAGAATTTTTGCAAAGCAAATATCATCGAAAAAGATTCCCTTTCTGTGGTCAAGTAATTCCTTTCTGCTTTATTCAACTTCCGTCTGGCATATGCGTTCGGGTGGTCAATTGTGTCGTCATATGGTTGTGCAAGAACTGACCCGAAAACAACATTTGAAGCATCGACATAGACATGAAACCTTCTCAACCGGTCGAAGAATTTAAGTATGGGGGCTTCGACTAGTTTCATCTTTAAAATTTTGAATGACTCCTGACAATATTGACTCCATCTAAACTCAATTTCTCTCTGAAGTAGCTCATCCATTGGGAAAGTGATATCTGAATAATGGCGTATAAATTTTCGGTAATACCTAATATGTCTGAGGAAGATTTTGATTTGTTTTTGATTTACAGGTGGCTTCAAGTCGATGATGATTTTTATTTTTTCCATGTCAATTTTTACACCATCCTTACCTACCACATGGCTGAAGAGAAAGCCAATTGGTGTGGAAAATAGACACTTCTTAATATTGAGAGAAAATTGGATTTGTCTGCATCGCTCCAACATTAATATGAGCCATTTTATGTGATTTTTGAATAGGATGTATATAGTCCAATCGTCGAAGTAGACAACCATTGTCTTGTAGATGTATTCTTGAAATGATTTTACTACTATTCTTGAAAATATTGTTGGGGAATTCTTTATCCCAAATGGAATTACCCTATAGGTGAAGGAGCCAAATTCAGAGACAAATGTCATCTTCGGTTGATCTTCTTTAGCTATAGGCATCTGATTGTATCCAGAATATCCTTCTGTGAGTGAGTAGAATTCATGATCTACAACTTCATTAATTATTTTGTTGGTGATTGGAGTGGGAGACAAATCTGCTAAAGTTTGTTTGTTGAGACCTCCGAATTCGACACAAATTCTTAACTTTTTAGGGTCGTGATTCTTTGGTTGAACCACCATAGGAATTGACCATTCTACTTTTTCTATTGGATATATGATGCCTACTGATAAAATTCCTTCGATTTTGTTCTAAATGATGGGATTGTATTTGTGAGCTAATTTGTAAGGTCACTTTTTGATTGGCTTTGCTCCCAGAATGAATTCAATTTTCATTTCTCCCATTTCTTCTACAAGTCCTTTTAGATATTTATAGTCTCATGCATATACATCTTGATATTCTTTGAGTAAGTCGAATTTGTCATCTGTCTCCTTCTCGGTCCAATAGTCGCCTACTCATGCCATTTTTGGTTGATCGTCATTTGATATATTGAACTCTTTTATCTTTAATTCAACATTCATCCACTCTAGTGTTTTTTCTTCTTCGATATGTCGATCCCCTTCTTCGATTTTGGTGAAGCTCACAAGAAAGTAGGGTTGTGTTGACGGGCGTAAGTGACACACCGTCAAATGGAAGAATAGATCCGGACTGGGGTTGTCCAAATAACCCAAGCCATTTGGTGTAATCTATTCTGATGGGTTTAATGGCTCCTTTAGCCAACTAGGGTCCTAAAACTAAGAAAAGAAATAAACTAACTAACGCTAAAACTATAATAATATATAAAATTTAATCTAATTATTTACAAATATATTCAACAGAAAGATAAATATGAACATGTCATTATGTACAGAGTAATTACAGACTGCAAGTGTTAATGGATACCTTGCTAAACCAATGTTCGGTAATCATTCTCAAAAGTAGATAAAGAAAGCACATGTTTTTGTATTTTCTGTTTTGTAATCATATATCTAAGAATTATAAATAAAACATGATTTGAAACAAAGATAGAGTGATGGTCAAAGCCGATGAAAGGTCTGTCTTGTTTCACTAATAAATAAAATGACAAAAAACTAGAAGCAAATAAAACTAACCTATTATTAGTCTCTTAATGTGTCTATGCCTCTATGCGATCCGAAACTCCAGCTGTGCCGCCTGTGAAAGAAATCTACAGCAGGCTCATACTAATGTCTCCTGAATAAATTCAAGGTGTCTATTGACCGCTAGGATATAAGAATATAATAGTAGACATGTATGGTCCAGTGATCTTATAATTATGAATGATTATAGTAACAAAAATCTTAATGTAAAACATTCATTTCTTCAACCAACTAAACATCAGACATAAATCATGATATTAAAATTGATATAATGATCACAGTGATAATTTATGAAACAACAAATTATAGACAATGTTTAAAACATTGAATAAAATGGAACATCATATGTCATTGAGGCTAAAGCTATGCAACATATTAATATTCCAAAATATATGAGACAAAACATAAATGAGACAACTTCAAATTGGTCTAAAGCCGAAATGCAAAAGGCTGGTCCATTAAGTTCTAAAGATCATTTGTCCATAATCTGTTCCAAGCAAAGATGTCCCTTACTTACAAAATGAATAGTATTTAAAGTGACCTGAGATCACAATCTCCTCTCTCACGGGATAAAGTAGGATCTCATAAAATAAAAAATATTGCAAAAATAGTGGGCTAGGAGCCACTTATAACAGAGTTGGTTTTAATCAAAGATAGATCAAAGTTTTTACAAAACAAACATAAAAGAAACTACTAATCATTCATGTGCATAATCAAATATGTTTCCTCCAGATGATCAACAACATGATCTACTATTTCCTGAAAAACAAAACAAATTTAATAAGTTAGAAAATTACCCAAAACTAATTTCTAATTTTTATTTAAAAAGAGACTTGGCTATAGAATTGAAGATTCTGTAGCCAATCTTAGTTTAGCAAACAAAATCAAATTCCAAATCGACTTATTTCGAAATAAATAATAGGAATGAAATAAGAGGCAAAACTGTTTTACCATTTAGATATTGACTAAAGATGGGTCGAGTAGTTTAGAATTTACTATCACCTTGACACTTGTTGCATTTATTATTATTATGTTTCCTGATCTGTTAATGTGTTTAGCTTTCCTCTCCACGTGCACCTTGAGGTCAAGATTTTAGTGTCTCAACAATTCATTCTCAGTAGTAAGTATTTTAATTCGGGCCTGAAGAATGGGTATGTCGGTGTAATACCACTCGATCCAATGGAAACAAACATCACACTGCATTGGAGAGATGGTAGGTCAATGAAGTGGATAGTCAAACAAGGGTTTATCACTCTTACCTGCTATTTTCTTCTGATCAGGCCTAATACCAAAGAACCCCTCTTTACCTTTGAGGCACGATAAAGCATGAAATCCCGGGAAAAATATGGGCTCATCAAGGAATGGGCTTCTACTATTGCTTTTCTGATGGAGTCAAAAGCTTGACTTTCTTGTGGTCCCCAACGATACTGAACATCCTTTTTAATTCAATTATGTAACGGTCTTACCATTTCTGAAAAACTTGGGACAAATCTTCTCACAAAATTAATCTTGCCTA
>JASDQU010229105.1:0-17194 GCA_032191745.1 Picea mariana | reverse complement strand
CAACATTTTTCTTCCCTTTTTTATAGATGATTTCAAAATCATAACCCAATATCTTGGTCACCCATTTTTGTTGTTCTTTTGAAGATAGTCTTTGTTCCAAGAAGTATTTAATACTATCATGAACTATTTTGACCTTGAAGTGCCGACCTATTAGGGAAGGGCTCCATTTCTTCACTGCATGTATTATTTCCATCATTTACTTCTCATAAATGGGTTTGTGTAAGTCCTTTCCCTTGAGTGGCCAGCTTTCAAAAGCAAGGGGCCTTCTTTATTTCATTAAAACAACACCAATGTAATTTCCTGAGGCATCACATTCCACAATAAATGTTTTTTTGAAGTTTGTTGTGGTCAAGACCAGAGCTTTTCACATCACCTCTTTAAGTTGCTCAAAATCTTGAGTTACCTCTAGAGTCCATGAAAATTCATCCTTCTTAGTTAATGTCGTTAAAAGTGATGATATTCTTCCATAGTTCCGAACAAACTTGGGGTAGTAACATGTCAAACCCAAAAATCCTCTAAGATTCTTCAATGTTTTGGGAATCGTCTAGTCCATCATGGCCTTAATATTGTTAGAGTCTACCTTGACACCTTCATGAGATACAATATGACCCAAATACTCTACCTCCTTCTCCCCAAAGAAAAATTAGATGGTTTGGCATATAGTTGTTGCTCCTTTAGTATTTGTAGCACCTTGTCAACATGTCTCACATGATCCTCCCAAGAATTTCTATAGATTAGTATATTATCAAAAATAATAACACAAATTTTCAAAGGAAGGGCTTGAAAATGGAATTCATCAACCCTTGGAATGTGGAAGGTGCATTTGTAAGGCCAAAAGGCATGACCGAAAATTCATAATGGCCTTCATGAGTTCAGAATGTTTTTTTTTGTATATTTGCTTCCTTCATTTTAATCTAATGAGACCCTAAACAAAGATCCAACTTTGTGAAATAGATTGCTCCATGTAGTTCATCTAACAATTCATCAATGATACAAATGGGAAACTTCTCTTTAATAGTGATCTTGTTGAGTTCTCTATAATATGGACACATATGCCATGAGCCATCTTTCTTGAGTACCATTACCAACAGTGCAGAGTATGAACTTTGGCTAGGTCTAATAATTCTAGCCTCTAACATTTCTTCAACCATACGCTCAATTTTACTCTTCTCAGAATAAGGGTATTTGTAAGGCTTTATGTTAGGAGGAACACTCTCGGGAATTAGGTGAATAGCATGATCATGATTTCGAGTGGGTGGAATAACTTTGGGAATATCTTCAAATACTTTGGAATGCTTATCAATGATCCCTTGAAGATCTACGGGAATAGATGGATTAGATTTTTGAACATCTAGTGAGCATAGTTGTGAAATTACACCCTGATGCCCCTTTTTCAATAATGTTTTCATGCCATTAGAGCTTATCACCTTATTGGGTTTCCCTGTGATACCTCTTAACTCAATTTCTTTTCCTTCCAATGAGAATTTCATGAAAAGTTCTTGAACATTAAAATCCAATGTTCCTAATGATTGTAACCATTGGATTCCTAGTACGACATCAGCACCACCCATGGGTATAGAAATCATTGGACTATTCATTAAATACCCCCCCATAGTAAGATTGATATTATTTCATTTTCCTGAGCAATTGATAGTTCTTCCATCTACAATCATTACTTGAAACTCTGGCGCTGGATATACAAAGCAATTGAGATATTTGGCTAATTTATAGTCAATGAAATTTTGAGTACTACCAAAATCAATTAGTACTATTACCCTTTTATTTTTGATACATCCTTTGATCTTGATCATTTGAGGAGTGCTAATTCCAGCCAATGCATTACATGATATCATGGCAGTCAACTCTTCAGAAGAAATCGCTTCTACGTTTTCATCTTGTGATGGTTCTTGTTCTTGTTCTTCTTCTTCTTCCTCTTCACAATATATGTATAATAATTTCTTCTCACCAAACTTATGTCCCTTATTGTACTTGTTGTCACAATTAAAGAATAAACCTTTTAATTTTCTTTCCTCCAATTGTTGAGGTGTCAACCTTGTAGGTTGAGGTGTTTTAGAAGATGGAACATTATTATCTCAATAGATGTTAGGAGTGGTCCTTCTAGTAGCCATAGCCATGTTTTTACTTTCAACATTTCTTGCCACCCTGAATGCATTCTCCAATGATTTGGGTTCCCAAAGGAGAACTTCATGTTGAATGTTATCCTTTAAAGTTCTTATGAATATATCAATCAGGTGCTCATCTGGAATATCTGTTACCTTTATATTCAATCTTTGGAAGTTTTCAATGTGCTCTGCAACTGAACCCTTTTGCTTGAGATTTATAAATTGGCTAAAGAAGGTATTGCTCCTTGTATCCTCATAGCATGTTATCATTTCTTCTGTTAAAATTGTCCAAGTGACGAGTGATTTATGAGAACAAATCCATATATACCACACAAATTTATTGGGTTCTAAATATAAAGATTCAATTTGTACCTTTTGTGTATGTGGCACATCATGTAGATCAAAGAATTGCTCCATCTGAAGTATCCATGTGATTGGATCCTTTCCATCAAACTTCCTCATATCGATCTTAGGAAAGTGGTTGGCCTTCAACCCAAAGTTATAGTTTCTCCATTCTTGATTCATCTTCCTTGTGTCCTCATCATGAATTTCATGGGATACATTTTCACTTTCAGATGTCCTATCTATTATAAATTTTTCAGTCCTTCCATGATCTCCATTTTTAAACTCTCCATCTTAGTATCCATTATTGCCTCCAAATTAGCTTAAGTTGAATCCATCATCCCTTGTAGTTCATCTTTTGTTATTGTCTTCTTTTGTAAATCACTTATGTCTTTGCGCATTTCTTCACCTTCATCAAGAGTCCAAGTAGGACTGTTTGGAGGCTTAGTTGGTGTAGAATTTCCCTTTTTGGTGGCATGTTGGCCAAGTATCATTTTTAAACCTTGATTTCAAGGTGGTTCTTCTAGATGATATTTCTTCTGCTGTATCTCCAAAATTTCATCCCTTCTGGGTCTGCAAATTTATTTTTTTAGTTCTTTGATACGTCTTCACTGAAATTCCACAAGTCTGATCAAAATTGAATGTGCCAAGTGGAAGTTATGGTAACTTCCCCACACCTTCCTGAATTTTGTCCCTTCTAGGAGATCATAATTTTAAAGCGTGCCAAGATCACAGTATATGTTATTTTATTCTGAAACTTATAAAAGAAATACTACAGACTGTCCAATATCCATTGCAACTGGTTTCACTTAATTTGGATACTCATTGAAGAAGATATCACTATTTTACCCAGAAGACCTGTTTGAGACTAGTTAATATGACTAGTCTGATACCCTATCTTGCACAGGGTGTATCTAAAAAATTAGGATTATCCAAAAGATGAAAGTTTTATCCTAGATACCTTGCTGACTTATATGAATATCCTTTGGATTTCAAGGTCTGAAATAATACAGAAAAAGAATTATAGCGAAACTTCTGAGATGACTAAATTCAGGATGGTTCCAAAACCCTATCTTACATAGGTTATATCTTCGAATGTATAAGGCCTTAGGAGATGAAATTTTAACCCCACGTACCTTTATCCATCTGCTAAACATCCTCCAAGGTGTTTCTTCTGAAACTTCGTATAAAAAGAGTTATAGAAAAAATTACACGGTGTCTCAGATGTAGCAGCGAAACCCCAAGACCTTGAGCTCTGATACCAAATGTTAGAAACCAAATATCAAGATAGCATAGAAAAACCTCAGAATAAGTATTCAATGCCTTGAAAAAGAGAGAATTTCATATAATAAGCCTCTTCGAGGGGGAAACCTCCTGATACACCACATAAATTTCTCGATACCAGATGATTCCAAATGAAAAGGTCTCCTTCGTATATATAGGATACTAGGAGGTACAATTAAAACTAATGGACCCAAAAAGACATAAATAAAATAAAATTACTAATTTAATATGCCCTAATTAAGGGGTAATGTGCCACTATTTAGGGATTAACAAACTTTATGACCGCTTTGACTCTGACACCCACCATTTAGGCCATTTGACCAAGTTAAAGAAGTCTCGGACAGTGGAAGACTTTATTGCCGCATTTGAGCACTTGGATTTTATAAAAGAGAACATGTTAGATGATTTCTTTAGGGAATGGTTTATTAGTGGCCTCAAAGATGAAATTCGTGCCCATGTTCTCATGGAACACCCCCAAACTTGGTTGGAAGATACTCAACGAGCTAAGGAAGCATACCAAATTATATCCTCCTAGACCCAAAAACCCTTCTTTACTCCTTTCCCTAAAAAAACCAATTATACCCCTCATGCAACTCCCCTCAAGATCCAAAAATTAACCAGGGATGAAATGGTTGAACGTCAACTCAAGGGTCTTTGTTATAATTGTGATGACAAATATTTTCCCAGGCACAAGTGTAAGGAACAAAATATTTTTATGGTTGTGACTGAGGATATTTCTGAAGAAGATGTTATTGTTCCGCCTGTGGAGGAACTATCACCGCCATCTGACATAACCCCACCCTCTGATCCACCAGACATTGACCTAGTGATTTCACTTAATTCCCTCACTGGCTTCTCTACTCCCCAGACTCTCAAATTAATTGGTTACATCAAAAATAGGAAAGTCACCATCCTTGTGTATAGTGGTAGCACCCATAATTTTATTCATTGCCACATTTCCCAAGAATTCAATTGTTACATCTGTGTCGTCAATAAGTTTCAAGTCATGATTTTCAATGGAAGTTCCATGAAATTTGGAGGACGACGTGAAAATGTGTGACTCCAAATTGGTCAGTATCACCTGAAATCCCATATGTTTTCTATAGACATGGGTGGTTGTGACGTTGTTCTTGGTGTCGAATGGTTACACACTCTAGTCCCCATTCTCATGGATTTTAAGGACTTAACCATGCAATTGCAACATGAGGGACAACATTATAAGTTCCAATGCATCACAACATGCTCCCCTGAGATCATCATTTCCCATCGCATGAAAAATCTCCTCAAAAAAGGTCATTCGGGTATTATATCCCAACTCCACTCCATTCATGTTGTTGAGACACCTTATGTGCATCGAAAACTCCAATCTATCCTCTCCCACCACCAAGTTGTTTTTACCACTCCCAAAGAACTTCCCCCTTCATGTGAAGTCCATGATCATTCCATCCTTCTCATCCCAAGTAGTATTCCTCCTAATGTTCGGCCTTATCTTCATCCCTTTGCCCAAAAGAATGAAATTGAGAAAATTGTTCATGAATTGCTAGAAGTAGTTTTTATTCCTCCCAGTACTAGCACCTATTCTTCCCATGTGATCATGGTACTCAATAAAGAAGGTACTTGGTGCATGTGTCCAGGTTTTTGCGCCCTAAACAAACTCACAATCAAAACAAATTCCCCATTCTTGTCATTGATGACCTCTTGGATGAATTGAGTGGTGCTCAGTACTTCACCAAATTGGATCTATGTTCTAGCTACCACATTCCAAATAAGACATTCCAAATACTGCATTTCTCACTCATGAGGGTCATTATGAATTCTTGGTAATTCCCTTTGGATTGTGTAATTCTCCTTCCACTTTCCAAAGTCTTATGAATCATGTCTTCCATCCTTTTCTTTGTCATTTTGTCTTGTTTTTCTTTGATGATATTATTATCTATAGTAAAACTTGGCCATTCCATCTCTCCCATGTGAATCAAGTTCTCCATCTACTCGCTAAGCACCAACTTTCCTCAAACAATATAAATGTTCCTTTGGTGCCTCAGAAGTGGAACACCTGGGTCATATTGTTGGAAAGGATGGTGTCTGAGTGGATCCTAAGAAATTTTAATCTATGCAGGATTGGCGTCTCCCTAAAAATATTAAGAGCTTGCATGGTTTTTTGGGTTTAACTGGCTATTATAGGAAGTTTGTTCGTAATTATGGAAAAATTGCAGCTCCACTCACTTCTCTCCTTAAAAATTATTCTTTCACTTGGACTTCAGTTGTGGATCATGTATTCCAAGCCTTGAAACATGTTATGTGCTCTATCCCTTTCCTGGAACTTACAAACTTCAAAAAAAAATTATTATCGGAATGTGATTCTTCTAAGAAAGGAATTGGAGTCATCCTCATGCAAGATGGAAGGCCTTTGGCCTTCACTAGAAAACAAATTTTAGAGCAAAATTTGGGCCAATCCATTTATTAAAAGGAAATGTTAGCTATTATGCATGCTATGTATCTCTGGAATCCTTATTTATGGGGTCAGTGATTCCAAATAAAAACCGATCATCAGAGTCTCAAGTATTTTCTGGAACAACGAATTTCATCCCTGGCACAACAAAAATGGGTGACCAAGATATTTGGATATGATTATGATATCATTTACAAGAAGGGAAAGGAAAATGTAGTGGTCGATTATCTTTCATGGAAATATGAAGAAGACGGGTCCCTTTTTTCCCACTCCTTCATTGTACCAGATTGGCTCCAAGCTGTTCATTAGGAATGGTTGCAAGACCCCAAAATTTCTAGCTTGCTCCACGAATTACAACACAATTTTTCAGTTTCTCCAAGGACCTCTTGGAACAATAAAGAGATTCTCTACAAAGGCCATTTGTATTTATACAGGAAATCACAACTTAAATCCATAGTGCTTTCTGAACTTCATGCCTCACCCACAACCGGGCATCCAGGGTTTACCAAAACCTGTGAATGGGACAAACATTATTTTCTCTGGAATGGTATGAAATAGGACATCCACACATTTGTGGTTGAGGGAGAAACTGTCAAAGATCCGGGCACACTCCATCCGCTTCTAATTCCCCCTTCTATTTGGTGAGATATTTCTATGGATTTCAATGTAGGCTTAGCTAAATCAGGAAATAATTCAGTCATCATGGCAATCATAGATCATCTCTCCAAATATGCTCATTTTTGTTCTCTTCAACACCCATTCACAAAAACCACAATGGCTCAAATATGCATGGATAATATCTTCAAGCTTCATGCCATGCCTAATTCTATTGTCTCTGAAAGAGACCCCAGTTTCACCAGCAATGTTTGACAAGAATTATTCAAGCTCCAGGGCATCCAATTGCATCTCTGTAGTTCCTATCACCCCCAGACGTATGGCCAGACTAGAGTTTTCAAGAATGGTACTTCGGGGAGAAGGTCAAGACAAAATTTCCTCACCTCATTCAGTAAATATTTTTGGGACCAAAAGCCTCCTTAAATGGGGAGGTATTATCTAGATTGGATCATTATATTATTTTTCATCTATCGCAATGCTTTTAGAGTGGAAAAAATTGGAGAAATTGGCTTTCAAGGTCATTTTAATGAGAGGTCCCAGTTTGGAAAATTGGGGTTTGAATCCTTCTCGAGCCATTTTGAGGCATCAAACCGCATTTTGGGGGGTAAAAACTATTTTATCTCTAACTTATACCCCTTGAGACTGATCTAAACTTAGAGACCTTTCCAATGGGAAAATATCATGTCAATTAGAGCTTGTATGAAAAATTTATTCCTCTCGCAATTTGACCTACTGTTTTGACCACCATGGTACGAGAGGATGCCACATCAACTCTCATTACTCATGCATATGGGGCTAGCCACATGTTTACTTTCAAGAATATTCTAAAAGGTCCAAAAGATTATCACAATTAACGGTTGAGGAAGTCAAAACCCTACCCGTAGATTGTTATCAGGCTATGTTAAATACCAAGCCTCTAGGAGGAGAAGGAGTTCCATTATTTTTCATTTTATCTTATTCCATAGCCGAGAAAAAAATATAAGGGTGGTATTTTGGGAGCATAACAGAGGAGGAGGATGATTTTGTTGTAGTCGTTCAGGCCACAATGCCAAAAGGTAAGTCCATAGTGATTTCCCATTCCTTTGTATGTGCATTTTATAATTGAAGCAAAGAGAGAAGAGCATAAGCCTCACCTTCTAGAAAGGTTTTCTCCCATATTGGATTTCCTAGGTCAATTCTTGTGTTCATTTGTGTGGCTAGTGTGGATTTTTGTCTTTTCTTTCATTTTTATATTTCAGTTATTTCTTAAATTGAATCCATAAGATAGAGATAATAAATCAGGATTGTAAGGAAATAAACCAATCTAATATTTCATAATATGATAATATCTATTGTTATGAATTGTTCCAGTGGAATATCTGTAGAAATTTACAAATTACACAAATTCACACATTTCTCATAAAATAGATCGTATTGGTCATAATTTCATTTGTGGATCCTCCATACCAACTCATATATTATGTCAAGAGCACCGTTTGGGATTTTTTT
Source organism: Picea mariana (assembly GCA_032191745.1). NCBI lineage: Eukaryota > Viridiplantae > Streptophyta > Pinopsida > Pinales > Pinaceae > Picea > Picea mariana. Next base: position 8,893 of record JASDQU010229105.1, on the reverse strand, counting down.
TAACCACAATTTTCTCCATTGCAAGATTTATATACTACTACTTCATGGAGATTTTATCAAACATACAATCTACAAACTTTACTTTCCTCAAATTTTCACAGAGCTAACTCTAAAATTCAATAATTTCTTATTTTTCACCTCCATAACTTTCCCGGCTACTTTAATAATAATCCAATATAATAAATGGAGTCCTCAATTCAACACTGTGGGCTTCAAACATTGTTTCCCCAATTATTCTCGTGAAGGAATTATGTCAAACACTTGATATACAACTACAATTTCTTCCTGTAAAAACTAATTTCTGGACCATACCACCCCATCGTTGTAACCAATGGCTCTAATACCATACTATAACATATCCAATAATATTTATGCATTATTGAGGCTATAGGATACTCCATAACCACACCATTTTTTTCTATGATACCATTAACAACCTCAATGCTCTGATATTTAACTAATTATAGAACACATGCATTCTCACATAGAGTTATGCAAGCATAATTAAGAAATGCATTCAATCATGAACCCATAATTATAAATGAGGACTAATATCATGATTAATACATGCATTGTGAACTAAGCAAAGTAGAAAATAAATTAATCCATGACATGAACAACAATAATTTTTCATAGTTATAAACCAATGAAGAACACCTATCTTTTGGAAATTCTTCACTGGCTAGGTGCAAAAGAAGAGCATTCCACCCAACCATACTCTCTCTGTTATACCTATTCTCTTTATAACAAAGGAAACCCTCGAGCTGAGGTTATGAATCCACAAGGTTGAATTCCTATGGCTTGGCTCTAGCTCTCTCGCACAACCCAATTACTAGAATTCTCGAGTTGAATTCCAATACAACAATCTCAATCAACATATTACTAGTCCTTAATATGCAAACTATAAAATGTTTGGTGATATTTTTATAAAAATATTCAAATTTCTAAGGATTTTATATAGTTTCTATAAAATTTGGACTATTTTTAAGGTAAAATAAGTTATTCTATGGAATTTGGGCAAATCATTTTTAGAAAAAGTGGGAATTGGAGAATCGCTTTTGGAAAAAAGCATGGAAAATTAGCCTATGGGTGAAGTTTGACCCCTAAAATTTTCCCTGCAATCAACCAACCCTCTTACCCTCAACTTGCACAACCCAATGAATATGATCATCTTCTCTACTAAATAATCCCTTCGACTATACCACTTCCCTCCAAGGCTCCAACATAGGATTCTCTGTGTTGGGATTCCTCAGATTATCAGTTATAATTAATTCCTTTTAATATCAACAATTACCCCTACATATAATCATAATTTCCTGATAGTTCCATGGCAACAATTTCCCATAATCTTAATACCACAGTAGTATGATAGTTTCGAGCTCATAGGGAAAACCAAAGGAAGAATGAATGGGAATAATGGCTTGCATCACAAAATCATGGAATATATTTGCATGCAAAGCAGAGACCACATGCCTTCATTAGAAATCTAGGTATTCCACTTTGGTAATCAATATCAAGATAAAAGTACTTATGATAATCATAAAGAAAAGGGTAACGAACTTAATTAGAAATAACATAATATTATTCTTGTCTAGCTCCATAAACCTCATTTTGTTTCCCTCTAGTGGATTCATAGCCCTCTATTATTTCCATGTCTTCATATGCCATTAATGTATTTACTTATTTATCAATGTACAAAATTACATCATAAAATACATATATTAATAATTTGGAGATCAACAGAGTGGTATTACATCCTCAAGCCATTAGTTTGGACTTCCTCCTCCCTCTGCACTATAAAATCTCATTATCCATATCTATAACTAAATTAAAAATATATATCAATAATACCTATATTTATGATTATATTAAAATATTTCCCTCACACTTTATTAAGTATCTTTATATTATTCAACATTTAAGTAATTTTAAAATTCTCATTACTTAATGAGATAAATTAATAAGTAAACAAACTTAATTTCTTTCCAATAAAAATTCTAACTTAAATTAAAGAGAAATTTTATCACATTTAATAATTTTAAATACTTGAAAATTATAAAACTCATATATTTTAACACATTTAATAAACAAAATTTAAAAAATACATTGACCAAAACTAAAGTAAACTTATCAATATATATTTTAACACATATAATAAACAAAATTTTAAAAATACACCGACCAAAACTAAACTAAACTTATCAAAAATCGAATTTGTCCACTTAAGAAAAACCAATTTTGTGTTATTGTAATAATTTGTAGTCATCAAGATGTGACTAGCTACTAATTCTAAATCACAAGGACGGGAATAGACTTGTACTCTATAGAGCATTGTTGTAATAATATTTAGTCATCAAGATGTGACTAGCTACTAATTCTAAAATACAAGGACGGGAATAGACTTGCACTGTATAGAGCATTGGGCATTTCATAAGAGGCATACTTAGTGTTGATGGAAGTATTGTTCAAATTGCATTTTTTAAGTATATGGGTAGATTAAATTAGTTTAAAATTGCATGATAGATTAAATTAGTTAAAGATCACAATTTGGAATTGTTGAAATCACAGTTTTACATCAAACTAAAAATCTTCACCAAAGTTTAATCGAATTATGAAGAAAAAACCACCAAAACAAGTGTCATTGCAGTGGCTATGTCCTTATAGTTTTGGTGCATAGATTTGAATTCATGCATAAGTTTGAATTACAACATTGCATATTAACATATTGAAGATGCTTATACCCATACATTGGCTTATGTTCCTAAAATTAGTGTTGTAGGTAAAGTGGTGTGGCATTACTTATCAAAATTACTTAAAATATATTCATAATAGCAATAAAAAATATACTAAAATCAACAAATGATGACATCCTTTTGTTATAATATAAGGCAGCAAATTTCTCTTGATAAATTGTCAACCAATTATTATTTATTCTATAAAATAAATAGTCAATAAATCTGAAAGGAGATGTGCTAAATAAAAAAAAGTATGTCTATATAGGCTTGATCTTAACATTAACATTTGACATTAGAATGTTGTATGTTACATTATTTATGAAAAATATAATAATTATGTAAAAGAAAGATAAAATTAATGAATTGTAAATGCACTTTTTTTTATGCCACCTAAACAAATATCATCACACATAATTAATAAAATTAATAGTTACAAAGATTAACATATTACTATAAAGTGAAGAGATTCTATACTTAAATAAAAATATAAGCTCAAGTAATCATCCACTTATGAGATTGTTATTATTTTTTTATCTCTTTTGTTCATGATTAGATAATGACTTGTAAATTTGATAATGTAACTTTATTCATAACCATATGAATAACTACCATACAATTATCTCCTCATATTCTAAAATAGGAAGGTATTTGACTCATTTGCCATTATTTTGGCTTTATACAATATTCATTTAACATTAATTGTATTCTATTTTATTAATATTCATCGTAACTTAGTCTATTTTGTGTAGATTTTATAATTATTATTTTTTTGTGTAGATTTTTGTGTAGATTTTATAATTATTATTTTTTTTCTACTCTGTATGAATTTATGTCAATTTACTAGATAATTTCTAAAATCAATTTTAATAAGGAAGAAAAAGATAATTTGATATTTTTTGACAAGATGATAATGAAAGTGATATTTGAATTTACAAACACTTGGGACCAAACCTTTAATGTATATTATTACCATCTCCAAGAATTTGCAATAAAAACATATGATTACCATGAGCATGAATTTACAATCAAAAGAGTTACAATGTTCAGATTATTGTTAAAGAGATCACAAGCAGAGGGGGAAGGCATCTATGAAACTTAGTTCATGGATGGTCTACCAAGAAGTAGTATGCACAACCATCCATGCCAATAATGATAGTTTGACTAAGGTATATACATAAGAGGAAACTCCTAAAATATATTAGGAGATAAGAGTCGTGGATATGGTCATTCACATGTATTTATTCCATTTACATGAATTTAAATGTCGTAGTTATCTAAGATTAAAACTCCAAATTTAGGTTATCTTTTTAAAAAAAAAAAACACTGTGCATGTGTTATGCAATTGAAACTCAAAACTTAGGTATAACCTAAGATTGAAAAATCACATTCTATTACAGCTCCCCAAAAAGATATCAATATCTTCCCACATAATTAATAAACTTAATAATTACAAAGGTTAACATATTACTATAGAGTGACGAGATTCTATGCTTAAATAGAAATATAAGATCAAGTAATCATCTACTTATTTGTTATTAAATTTTTAACTCTTTAACACTATTAGATAATGACTTGTAAATTTGCTAATGTAACTTTATTAATAACCATGTGAATAGCTACCATACAATTATTTCCTCATATTCTAAAATAGGAAGGTATTTGACTCCTTTGTCATTATGTTGGTTTTATACTATATTCATTTAACATTAGTTGTTTTCTATTTTATTAATATGCATCCTGAATTAGTCTATTTTCTGTAGATTTTGTAATTATTAATTTTTTTCTACTATATGTATGAATTTTTTAATTGTTATTTTTAAATTTCAAGTTGACGTTATTTTCTAAAATAAAATTTGACAAAGTATTTACAAATATTTTGTATATCATTGTCATCTGAAAGAATTTGCAATCAAAACATATAATTACCATGAGCATGAATTTACAATCAAAAGAGTTACAATGTAATTAATGCTTTGAAATTGGACAAAACTCAACTCATTTGAAAAAGTTGAGTAATCCACTTCACATGGTATACACTTATATGTCATTGGAGTGGTTAATGTCCAAATTTACACTCACTATGCATGCATCCAACTCCAATTTGCACTCACTATGCATGCACCCAACTCCAATTTACATTCAGTATGGTTGCATCCAACTCCACCCTCTTCATGGTACTCAAGATTTAATCACTGGTCGGAACTTTATTCATGGATGGTCTATAAGAAAGTAGTATGCAGAGGTAAGAAACCTCATTAAAAATTTATGTTACAAAATCAGAAATAAAATTTATGTTACAAAATCATTACAAAATATATTATGGAAAAATAATTACACTTCACATGTATTTATTTCACAAACATGAATTTAATGACCTCAATGAATAGATGTAGTAGTTATTTAAGATTAAAACTCCAAACTTAGGTTATTCATTTTTGAAAAAAAAAAATTCATTATGTGTGTTCAGTAATGAAAACTCCAAACTTACGTTATTTATCTTTGAAAAAAAATTCCATTGTGTGTGTATTCAGTATAACCTTAAAACTCAAAACTTAAGTATAACCTAAGATTGAATAATCACATTTTGTTACAGCTCAGCCAAAAAACATCAAATTAGTTAGTCAATAAAAATGTGATAAAAGTGATTTAAATATCATGGAAAAATAATTAATTTGTTAAACATATTTACAACATTGGACAGCAAAAAAAATATTCGAATCTAAAAAAAACTAATAGATGGTCCAGAATGAAACTGATGCTGGAATCCTAACTTTAGACAGGGACTAGTAATGTGGTTATATAATGAATCCATATCCCATGCAATTCTGACCTAATTTTAATAAGATTGTGAAAGAAAAACCACCAAAATAGCATAACAGAGGATATGATGACCTCATATTCCACAATGAGAACATTAGGAGAGCCCAAGTTTCACAGACTCTGCAAGCCGCCCATTATGACTGTCGGCATAGACTTGTACTGTATAAAGCATTAAGAGGGCCCCGGTTGCACAGACCCTGCAAGCCACCAGTTATGACTGAAGCATTAACTCTATTTTATCACAAGCCACCCATTAAAAACAACTAACCTTTTATCCCAGCATTTAATGTTGCCTTTCTATAACAGCAATTATGACTGGCACATTAATTTGTTTTATTCACCATTCATAGATGATGATGTAACACGTTCATGGTATCACTGCTGCTCTCATTTTCATATATAATGCTCTATGTAAGTACATTCGTAATTGTTACAAATGCAAAAGGAGTACGATAAGGGGCCATTATTTTAGCCTTCGTAGTCTCTTCTTAAAATAAATAGAGTTCACAGTAGTCATTTTGTACTGAAATTTTGTGGAAGTTGTTGTTTAATGAATTTCGGCATATCAGATTTATAAATTTATAAATGGTATAATCCAAACTTGGCAGGAGTTTTTAGCATTGTTCATTCTAATATACGATTCAATTTATTTATAACATACGATTCAATTTATTTAATCGTAAATTTGAAAAAGATTACGTCATGAAATTTTAACAAATAAAATATGAAAGATAAAATTGAGATAAATTAGCTGCAGTAAATGTTTGTAGATGTTTCTTAAAGCTATTTTATATTTAATTATAAAATAGTATTTTTTTTGTTTTAAAGTGGTAAAATTTATCATAATTTAGTTATCAACTAGCAGTGAGGATAATCATATTGATTTCAATCCCTAAATACAGGTTGATTCATCACTCTTATTCAAACAAAACCACGCCACCTGAAATAACCAATTGATAATCTACTTAAAAAATTGTTAAACTGTTAGTAGAGATATTTGAGATATTCTCTAAAAAAATTCTTCCTTTCATGATGAGAAAAGAGAAAATAAAATGCTTCCAAGGAAAAGTCTCCGTATGTACATCCTCTCGTGATGGACCAAATAAACATTTGGAGATGTACAATTTTCCTGCATTCAAATCAGTGGATAAAGAAATCTCATATATTACTGCCAACTAGCATCTTCAGAGCTATGTGGGTGACATATCGTAGTCACAGGAGACCGAGAGCGTGAATTATCGATCAAAGGATCTGTAAGATTTATAAAAACACTTAGATTTAATTAATCTATGGATTTTTTAAATGACTTAATTAGTCTATTTAAAATAGACTCAATGAAAATGTTATTTAGGAAAGTAAACTCATGAAAATGCAAGGCTACTCACTAAGTTAGTCTATTCATTTAAAAATGAATTTAATGAACCACTCAATCAATTATTCATCTATTGCATCAAACAAAAGTGAATTCAATAAACCACTAATAAACCACTAACTCAAATAGTCCAATTACTTTATTTAAATAAAATAAATTACTTCATTTAAATAAAATAAAAGTGAATTCAATGAAAATTCCATTTAAATAAAAGTGAACTCAATTAACCACTCAATCAATTACCCCATGGAATTTATTCATTTAAAAATAAATCTAATAAACCACTCAATCAATTATTTCATTCAAATAAAATAAAAATGAATTCAATAAACTACTCACTCAAATAGTCCAATTAGTCCATTCAAATAAAATGAATTCAATGAAAATTCCATTTAAACAAAAATAAACTCAAATAGGCACTCAATCAATTAGTCCAATTAATCCATTCAAATAAAAGTGAATTCAATAAAAATTTCATTTAAACAAAAGTGAACTCAAGTAGCCACTCAATCAATTACTCCATGGATTAGATGAAATTGTAAGGCTAATCATTCATTTATCCCATTCAAATTGAGTAAATTGGACTCAATGAAAATGTTATTTGAAAAAGTGAACTCATAATTAATCCATTCAAACAAAAGTGAATTTAATGAAAATGTGATGTCATTTTCTCAATTAATTCATTCAAACAAAAGTGAATTTAATGAAATGTAACATCAATCACTCAATATTTTAAATGAAATGTAACATCAATCACTCAATATTTTAAATGGATTTATTATTCTATTTAAATTGAACCCACTCATTAATTACTTCATTTAAAATGGAGCCAATGAAAATGACTAAACAAAAATGTTATTTGGAAAAGACATTTACTTTTGAAATGGACTAGGTAAAAATGACTCCATGAAAATGATATTTGGGAAAGACAGGTCCTACCACTCATTAACATTTAACTAATCCAAAATATTATTAGGAAGAAATTAGCAATATTCATTAAAAATTTAATTGGCCCAAATTTTATTTGACAAAAAGATATAACAAGACTCATTAAAATCTAAATAATCCAAATTGTTATTTTGAAGAAATCTACTTACCTATTTAAAAAGGGAATGGAAGCCTTTCTTCAATTCAAAATGATCTAGATGAATATGTTCAAGTTTCACTAAGAAAAACATATTGATATCCAACTAGCCTAAAAAATTATTACATGCAACAACACTCATAAAAATAGAACTAGTCCAAAATCTTATTTGGCAAAAATTGACCGCCTCTTTAAAGAAGTCACATCATCCTTTTGACCGCTCAAAATGAACTCAAATTATTACATGCAACAACACTCATAAAAATAGAACTAGTCCAAAATCTTATTTGGCAAAAATTGACCACCTCTTTAAAGAAGTCACATCATCCTTTTGACCGCTCAAAATGAACTCAATGAATGAATTGTTCAAGTGTCACATAGAAGGACATGTAACAATACTCTTTAAAACCCATGTAGCACTCAATGTTATTTAACAAATACATGCAACAACACTTATTAAATCCAAGTAGCCCAAAATGTTATTTAGTAAAACATGACTACCATTTTTAAAAAGAGTGTGTCATCCTTTTGCAATACAAAATGTTATTTGATAATCATAACAACATTAGTTAAAAATCTAACTACTCCAAAATATTATTTGTCAAAATTCCAAAATATTATTTGTAAAAATGTAATAACACATTCAAATTTAATTAATTTAAAATATTATTAGATAAAATGGACCACAAAACATTCCATACTTTTTTTTACACAAATGAAATTAATAAATATAGTATTCAAATATCACATAAAACAACATATAACTTATTAAAATTTAACTAATCAAAAATATTATTTTACAAAGACAATGTATCAACACTCATTAAAATCTAACTTAAGCTTTAGCCCCAATTTGTATTTGAAAAAAACCATGAAAAATAT
>JASDQU010229103.1:3350-17194 GCA_032191745.1 Picea mariana | reverse complement strand
TCTTCACCTTCATCAAGAGTCCAAGTAGGATTTTCTGGAGGCTTATTTGGTGTAGGAGGTCCCTTTTTGGGTGGCATGTTGGCTAAATATCACTTTTGAGTCTTGATTTTGAGGTCGTTCTGCTAGAGAATATTTATTCTATTATATATCCCAAGTTTCGGCCCTTTTAGGTATGAAAATTTCCTTTAGGTAGTTCTATTATATTTCTTCTCTGCAATTCCACAGGTCTGATCAAAATTGGATGTGCCAAGTGGAATTTACGGTAACTTCCTCACAACTTGCCGATTTTTTGCCTTTCCAGGAGATCTCACTTGTATAGAATGCCCCGCACAAAATAATTGATATCAAATTCTGAAACTAGTACCCAAAATACTACAGACTGTCCACGATCCAATGAAACCAGTCCCACTCAATTTGGATACTCTAGGAAGAAGTTATGATTGTTTTACCTAGAACACCTTCGTGAGACTAGTCAATAGGGCTAGTCAGCTACCCTATCTTACACAGGGTGTATCTACAAATTTAAAATTACCCATATGATGAAACTTTTTACCACAGATACAATACTAATTTTGGTAAATGGTATCTGGAGGGTAGGGTATGAAACATTACAGAAAAGTTTTTATAGCGAAAATGCCTCAATGACTCATTTAAGGATGATTCCACAACCCTATATTGTACAGGCTGTATCTCAGAAAGTATAAGTTCTCAGGAGCTGAATTTTGAACCCAACGTACCTTTATCTGTCTACTAAAAACCCTTTAAGCGGTTCCTTCGGAAACGTTGTAGAAAAAAAGTTATAGCGAAAATTCCACGGTGTCTCAGATGTAGCAGCGAAACCCCAAGACCTTGAGCTCTGATACCATATATTAAGAACCAAACATCAATATAGCATACAAAAACCTCTAGAAAAGTACTCAATGCCTTGAAAAAGAGATAATATCAGATAATAAGCCTCTTCGAGGGGCCAACCTCCTTTTACCCCACTTAAATGTTCAAGTACAAGATGATTCAAAATGAAAATGTCTCCTTGGTATATATAGGAGACTAGGAGGTTTAATGGCCTAAAGCCGACATAAATAAAATAACATTACTAATCTAAATTACAACTAATGGCCTCAAGCCGACATAAATAAAATAACATTACTAGTCTAATATGCCCCAATTAAGTGGTAATGATCCAATATTAGGGCTTAACAAAACCCTAGTTATGGATGACGTCCAGGGTCATGACGATGACATCATGGGCCTTTTAGAGCCAACTTCCATGTGGAAGAGAAAGATCCCCCTTGGTCTAGGTCTGTTAGGGTGCCTCCAAGGTGACGTCCTTCTTTCTTCCTGGTGGAAATATCTGATGTCTTCTTGCCCTTAGCTGCGGTTATAGCATCCATCTATGGGATTTCATCCCCATGAAGGTCCGAGCTAATGATTCCTTTGTTGATTAAGGTTGGTTGTCATTGATGTCAACCCTTGAAGAAAGTCTGGTAGCGAATTTCGGTAGCACAAAGTTTCATGTATAATGGTATGAGTTTTAATATATTTGAAGGTAATACTATTCTATATGGATAGTACATGTCATGCCATTTCTGGTGGTATGGGGAACGTCACATAACTCCTTATGGTTTGAGAGTTATGGCCTTACGAAGTTGGAGGACCCTCATATGTTGGCTTGAAGCCCCAAAGGGTCAAAGAAGTCAAAGAGCTTGGAAAGAAGAAATTATTATTTAAATGATAAAGTAAAGTGACAAAATCAAGAAGGATTATTTAAATAATAAAGTGAAGTGACAAAATCAAAGAAGATTATTTAAATGATAAAGTGAGGTGAAAAAATCAAGGAGGAATATTTAAATGATAAAGTAATGGATAACTTTCTAATTATGGAAAGTGGTTAACCCTAAAAATGAGGAAAGTAGGTTATGTGACCTATAAATGGGTTAAGTGACCTAGAAGATGTTTTTTTAGAGTACAAATAAGAGGCAAGGCTCTCTCATTTTATATCACACTTGAGCATATTGAATATCTATAGGTGACTAAGGTAACCAAAGGATATCTAAGCTGAATTTCAGAGGGAAGGTGAAGAAAAGAAGGTCGGAACTAAAGGGAGGATAAATTATTTTGATGATGCTTTCTAAGGTATGTTATTTACAGGTCATCTCACCATTTTCACAATAATTTTTTTTCTAGAATGATTCAGACCGTGAAATTGATAGGCCGTTCAGGAAATATATCCCAGTATATATGGTTAAAATTTCATCGTGTGGGTCGTTTTATTTTTGGAGTTACACTACGTGGAAAATAGGGTTTGTGGCTAGTCCTGAAACTAGTCTAAAACAGGTGTTTCGGGTAAAAACATCATAACTTCTTCATAAAAGATCCAAATTCAGTAAGACCAAATGTGTTGATTAGATTACAGTATTTAGTATTCTTTGTAAAATTTTCATATCCATTCAACAAATATTCCGTGTGGGTCACTCTCTTCAAGGTCGCTCTCTAGAATAAGCCAAAATTCAGCAAGGTATGTCATTTTTGCTATAACTCCTTTTCTAAGAGGTTCCAAGTAGTGACACCTGGAGGAATTGCATTAAAAAAAATGAAGAACATTGTGTACTATTTTTAGATCTTTATTCATTATAGGTACATAGTTATGATTATTTCAAGTTAGGGTTGTTGACTAATCCCAAACTTGTCATGTGAGACCAAAGAAAAGTTTGATGAAAATGCTAGTCTCTTGCTGTGAAAGTTAAGGAAGTTTTGCAGGTATGTGATCATATACACCAGGTCTATTATAGATTTACAAATCATATTTGGATGATGAAATTGATGAGGGATTTTGGTTAAGGTACATGTTGGGTACATGGTTGAGACAAGTAGTTGATGAGCTGGCACATACATGAGGTTTATAGTTGATGATGTTGGTACATATTGATGAGTCATAGTTGATGAGTAGTTGACACATGATTCGTACATACTTGGTACATGGTTGGATGCATTTTTTTATGGTACATTTTGATTATAGGTTGTTTCGTACAGGTTGGTGCATGGATGATGCACTTGTTTATGGTACATGTTCATTATAGGTTGAGGTATAGGTTGATGTATGGTTGATGCATGGTTCAGGTTTATTGGTACAGGTTTACAATGGTATATCTCATAGTGACAGTGTGACAGTGTTTCCATCATTCTACTTCTACTTCAGGGTGGTTGGATGAGGCAAGGACAGGTGGTTGTAGCCTCTTTATTGTTGTAGCCATAGAATAGGGGAGTTGGATATTCCCTCAGGTTGTATCCAAAGAAACAAGGGGGTTGGATCCTCCTTCCAGTTGCAGCTAGAAAACAAAGGAAATTGGTGATTCCAATGAATGTAATTCTTCAAGACATATAAGAAAAAGCATTCTGTGGTTTTCTCCTGCTTTGGGTTTCCACGTAAAACACTGGTGTATTGTGTATGTGTATGATTTTTCATTTGTTAATTTCTTATTTACTCTGCAGTTATTGGATGATAATGCTACATTGATATAACACTTGGATTATATGGTTAAAAATTGTTTTATTACTGATTCACCCCCCCTCTTAGTAATCCAACAATTGGTATCAGAGATGGTTCCTTCATAAATTAGTTTAACCACTAAAAGGTATATCATGGAGAGAAAAAACTTGTATAAAAATGGAATACCATAGTTCAATGGACAGAAGCGTGCATTTTGGAGCATAAGGATGAAAATATATATACAGGCACAGGGATTTGAAATTTGGCAATCAATTGTAGATGGATACATAGCACCAACAATTCCGCCAACAAATGACAAAGCAATGAAACTTGGTCAAAATAATTCCAAAGCCAAAAGTGCACCTCTGAATGGTCTTAGTGAAACAGTATTCACCAAAGTTGCACATTGTAAATCCGCTAAAGATATTTGGGACAAACTTCAAAATATTTATGAAGGAGATTCAAAAGTCAAAGCAGCAAAGCTTCAAACTTACATAGGGTAGTTCGAACAACTTAAGATGAAGGAAGATGAGAATATTGCAGCTTGATTTTTATGAGCTGATAAAACAATAAATGCAATCATAGGATTGGGAGAAGAAATCAAAGAATCTGTAATTGTTCAAAAAGCACTAAGATCTCTTCCTATGAGATTTGACTCTAAGATATCAACACTAGAAGAAAGATCATATCTAAACTCAATAAGCATTGGTGAATTACATGGAATATTCATAGTGTATGAAATGAGAAATGAATAGGAACATCCAGATATAAAATAAGAAGCCTTCAAATCATCCAAAAATTCAAAGCAAAAGGGAAGGAAAAACGAAGAACATAGCAGCATCAATGACGTCTCAGAAGATGATGAAGAAGTGACCAACTTTTTCAAAATACTGAACAAGGGAACCAATGGTAGGTACATATGTAAGCTTCCTTTAATTTGTTTTAATTGTGATGGTATTGGTCATTTTTCTAACAAATTTCCTTATAAGAAAAAGAGAAATAATGAAGGTTACTCAAAAGGAAAACAAACATATAAAGAAAAAAGAACCACAAAGAAAGTTTTCAAGAAAAACTTATGCACCAAAGAAGACATCCCATCATCAGATGAAGATGAAGTTAGTGATAGTGAGACATAAAAAGTTCTATTCATGGTAGTAGAAGACTCTGAAAAACAATATTCCGAAAAAGAATATGAAGAAGACGAAGAAGAATATGAAGAATTCGAAGAAGAAATTGAAGAGGCAGAAGTTGACTACCGAGAGGAATTAATGTGTGCCATAGAAGTTATCAGAAGAGGAAAGAAGAAAAACAAGAAAATAAAAGAAGAACTAGATAAGAAAGAATACACTCAAGAACTAGAACAAATGATCACAAATTTGAAGGTTCAAATAGAAGAAGATAAAAGAATTGAAGAAGCACTCAAAGAACATCTAGAAGAAAAAGATAAGATCATTGAAAATTTGGAAGTAGATATTGTCACATTAAGAAAGGATCTTCAAAAGAAAAATATGTAAAACAACTCAAAAGTTTTGGGTAATATTATCAGCAGTCAAAAATATCATCATGACAAGTCTGGACTTGGATACAATCAGACAGAAAAAAGGATCAAGCTACAAAACAACAGAGAAAGAAACATATCCAAAAAGCTATGCAGAAACAATCAAGGGGGATAGGAAAATCTACAAGGAAGATTACAAGGACAATCCTCCACCGAGAAGATTCATATTCTAGAATCAACAACCGACAGATAGTCTCCAGGAAGAAGAAGAATTTATAAAAGTATCTCATTTCATAAGATCTTCAACTCCCAGGTATCAAACTATCTTTATTTATTTATTTTATGCATGTAATAATTTTGGACATAAAGATGTGAATTACAGAGCTAACAACAAGAAAACAAAAAAATTTGATACTTATACACAAAGGGGTTATCCAATAAGGCCTAGTGAAACACAGAGAAGAAGTTACAACAGGTTTGAATCTTTGAGCACTTAAGTGGAATGTTACAAATGTAATAATTTTGGATACATTTCCAGACATTCCAGAATGGAAGTCCCTCCTAAAGAACCGCAACATAATAACAACAGTCACAGACAAAAACCTCAGAAAAGGACATGGATAAGAAATCAGGATCAATATAGCAATGAAGAATGCACACTCACTCTACAAGATAAGAAGAAGAAACGTGGTTGGTATGTTAACAGTGGTTGTTCAAAACACATGACATCTGATAGAGACAAGTTTCTTACATTATGAAAGGAAAGAGATGGATCAGTCTCCTTTGGAAATGATGATTCAACTAAAATCATTGGAAAATACATAGTCAGAATTGGGAACAAGAATACTAAGGCAGAAAATGTTCTACTAGTATAAGATATGAAACATAATCTTCTAAGTGTGAGTCAAATGTGTGAACAAGGTCATAAAGTTACTTTCGATTCACAAAAGTGTGAGATAAGAAAAGAAGGTTCAGGAAAATTGATTGCTACAACTGTGAGAGATTCAAGCAACATATATGTATTAAGTGAAATTGGAAATGAAAAGTGTTGTCTAGGAAAGGAAGATGAAAGTTGGCTATGCAACAAAAGAATGGGTCACATGCATTTTGATAAACTTGTCAAAGTTAGAAGAAGAGAAGCAGTTAGAGAAATGCCCTGGATCACAAAACCAACCAACACTTTATGCAAGCATTGTCAACAAGGAAAACAAACAAAGACCAGGTTCAAATCAAAGAAATATTCAAGGACAAGACCACTAGAAATTGTGCATACTGATCTAGTTGGACAAACTACAAAAAAGGGTTTAAAAGGTAAGAAATACTTTATGTTATTAGTTGATGATTATACAAGAATGATTGCAGTTTGCTTTCTCAAGAATAAGTTAAAAGCTTTTGAAAACTTCAAGATCTACAAGGAAATGGTTGAAAATGAAATGGATTCAAAAATAAAATGCTTGATATTTGATAATGGAGGAGAATTCACTTCAAAGGAATTTATGGACTACTGCAACAGTCATGGAATAAAAAGGTAATTCTCCATTGCTAGGACACCTCAACAGAATGGAGTTGTTGAAAGAAAGAACATGACAGTACAGGAAATGGCTCGAACAATGTTAATGGATTCCAAATTGACAGATATATTTTGGACACAGGCAGTGCATACAACATTTCACATTCAAAACAGAGTAATGCTCAGAAACAACACTGACAAAACTCCCTATGAGATATGGAAAGGAAGACAAGAAAATGTGAAGCACTTCATAGTTTTTGGAAGCAAATGCTACATCAAAAGAGAAGATGGAAAAATGGGAAAGTTTGACTCTCGTGTGGACAAAGGAGTACTTTTTGGTTACTCAAGTACAAGGAAAGAATACAAGTGTTACAATATGAGATTGAACAAAGTTGTAGAAAGGATCAATGTAACAATTGATGAAACAGGTAGACCAGAATCAAAGGAAGAAGAAAATGAATCAATGGAACAAATTTTTGAAGAAGAAGAAGAAGATGAAAAGGAAGTGAAAGAGGAAGATGAAGAGAATCCGGTAGAAGAAGAAGAGCAAGTTCCTCCAAAGACACCTAGCAGATGAGTATAGAAGAATCATCCTTCAGATCAAATTATCGGAAAAAAAGATGCAAGAGTTGAGACTAGAAGAAGAATCTGTTCATCAGAACAAACACACCTAGCATTCACAGCTACGATTGAACCAATCTATTTTGAAGAGGCAAGCAAGGATGAATTTTGGAACAAGGCCATGGATGAAGAATTGGATCAAATAGAGAAAAATGACACTTGGGAATTAGTTCCAAGACCAAAGGATAAGAATGTGATCGACACAAAGTGGGTATACAGGAATAAATTGAAAGAAGATGGACAGGTTACAAGGAACAAAGCTATATTGGTATGTAAAGGATATGCACAGGTTGAAGGAATCGAATTTGAAGGGACATTTTCCCCAGTTTCCGGAATGGAAGAAATCTGATTGCTTTTAGCTTATGCATGCTTCAAAAATATTAAAGTGTATCAGATGGACGTAAAATCATATTTTCTTAATGGGGAACTTGAAGAAGAAGTCTACATTGAACAAACATAAGGATTTCAGTTGTCAGAGAATGTAGACTTTGTGTGCAAATTAAATAAGGCCTTGTATGGTCTAAAATAGGATCCTAGAGCATGGTACTCTAGACTGGATAAATATCTACAGCAGGCAGGGTTCAGAAAAGGAAGTGCAAACAATAACCTGTACATCAAGGTAAGTCAAGGTAATATTTTATTAATTGAAGTTTATGTTCACGATATTATTTTTGGTAGTGATGATGACATATTAAGCCAGAAATTTGCAAAGGATATGCAGAATGAATTTGAAATGTAATTACTTGGAGAACTATCCTTCTTTCTGGGACTTCAGATACGTCAAAGTAACCAAGGAATGTTTATTTCTCAAACCATGTATATCAGAGAAATGTTAAAGAGGTTTGGAATGGAATACTGCAAACCAGTTATCACTCCCATGCAAACTAATTGCAAGTTAAGAAAATCTGATGATTCAAAGTCAACAGATCAGAGGCAATACAGGTCAAGGATTGGAAGCCTACTATATGTGACAACATCCAGACTAGATATAATGCAGGCAGTTGGATAGGTGGCACGATTTCAAGCAGCACCTAAGGAATCACATGTATGAGCAGTGAAGATAATTTTCAGGTATCTCAAAGGAACATAAGAGTTTGGATTATGGTATCCAAAAGGATAGGATCTATCTCTTATTTCCTACACAGATGTATATTGGGTAGGTTGTATTGATGACTGACGAAGCACTAGTGGAGCATTCTTCTACTTGGGTGAGTGTTTAGTATAATGTATAAGCAATAAACAATCATCAGTATCTCTATCTATAGCCGAGGTAGAGTATATTGCAGCAACAACATGTTGTACACAGATTCTTTGGATGAAATAAACTTTGATAGATATACACGTTGAATATGATGAGCCCATTCCAATCTATTGTTATAATACAAGTGCCATCAGTATCTCAAAGAACCCGGTGATGCACTCCAAGATGAAACACATTCCAGTCAAGTATCACTTTCTATGGGAACGGGTTGCAGAAAACAACATCGGAGTTGAGTATGTGGGAACAAAAGAACAAGTGGCAGAAATATTTACAAAACCACTTCCATGGGAAGCCTTTGAGTATCTTCGCCAGAGACTTAGAATTATTTCTACTCCAAAATGAATGCTTTTGAATGCTTATCTTATATGTCTTAGATGTACACAAGGAAGCACCATAAAGAGGACAGTTCAGTCAGGGGGAGCAGCCCCAGATGGAAATATGCCTTTTCCATTGATGATAAAGGGGGAAAGATTCATCATATGCAGAGGAGAAAGACATGATTCCAGTGGGAGCAATGGTCACGGAGATGAAGAGGACAAAGGCATGGTTCTAAGGGGAGCATGAGTGATATGAATTCAGTATTGCATGAAATGATTTTAATATTGCATCACAGGTTGTCATCAATGTCAAAGGGGGATATTGTTGATTAAGGTTGGTTTTCATTGATGTCAACCCTTGAATAAAGTCTGGTAGTGAATTCTGGTAGCACAAATGTTCGGGTAACGGACCCAAGGTTGTTTCACGTATAATGGTATGAGTTTTAATATATTTGAAGATAATACTATTCTATATCGATAGTACATGTCATTTCATTTCTGGTGGTATGTGGAACGTCACATAACTCCTCACAGTTTGAGAGTTCTGGCCTTACAAATTTTGAGGACCCTCATATGTTGGCTTGAAGCCCCAAAAGGTGAAAGAAGTCAAAGAGATTGAAAAGAATAAATTATTATTTAAATGATAAAGTAAAGTGACAAAGTCAAGAAGGATTATTTAAATAATAAAGTGAAGTGACAAAATCAAAGAAGATTATTTAAATGATAAAGTAAGGTGACAAAGTCAACTAGGAATATTTAAATGATAAAGTAATGGAGAAATTTCGAATTATGGAAAGTGGTTAATCCTAAAAATGAGGAAAATAGCTTATGTGACCTATAAATGGGTTAAGTGACCTAGAAATGGGTTAAGTGACCTAGAAGATGTTTTTGGAGAGTATAAATAAGAGGCGAGGCTCTCTCATTGTATATCATACTTGAGCATATTGAATATCTATAGGTTACTGAGGTAACCAAAGGATATCTAAGCTGAATTTCAGAGGGAAGGTGAAGAAAAGAAGGTTGGAATTCAAGGGAGGATCTAAGGTATGTTATTTACAGGTCATCTCACCATTTTCGAAACAACATTTTTTCTAGAATGAGTCAGGCCGTGAAATTGATGGGCCATTGAGGAAACATATCCTAGTATCTGTGGTAAAAAATTCATCTTGTGGGTCGTTGTATTTTTGGAGTTCCACTTCCTGGAAAATAGGGTTTGTGGCTAGTACTGAAACTAGTCTAAAACAAGTGTTTTGGGTAAAAACATCATATCTTATTCATAATAGATCCAAATTTAGTAAGACCAAATGTGTTGGTTAAAGTATACTCTTTAGTATGCTTTGTAACATTTTTAGATCCATTTAAAAAATATTCCATGCGGGGCACACTCTACAAGGTCTCTCTCTAGAATAAGCCAGAATTCAACAAGGTATGCCATTTTTTCTATAACTCATTTTCTGGGAGGTTCCAAGTAGTGACACTTGGAGGAATTGCATAAAACAAACTGAAGAACATTTTGTACTATTTTCATATTTATTCATTATAGGTACATAGTTATGATTATTTCAAGTTAGGGTTGTTGACTAATCCCAAACTTGTCACGTGAGACTAAAGAAAAGTTTGATGAAAATGCTAGTCTCTTGTTGTAAAAGTTAAGGAAGGTTTGCAGGTATGTGATCATATACACCRGGTCTATTAAAGAGTTACAGATCATATTTAGATGATGAAATTGATGAGGGATTTTGGTTAAGGTACATGTTGGGTACATGGTTGAGACAAGTAGTTCATGAGTTGGCACATACATGAGGTGTATATTTGATGATGTTGGTACATATTGATGATTCATAGTTGATGAGTAGTTGACACATTATTGGTACATACTTGGTACATGGTTGGATGCACTTGTTTATGGTACAGGTTGATTACAAGTTGTTTGGTATAGGTTGGTGCATGGTTGATGCACTTGTTTATGGTACATGTTGCTTACAAGTTGAGGTACAGGTTGATTCATGGTTGATGCATGGTTCAGGTTTATTGGTACATGTTTACAGAAGTATATATCGCAGTGATAGTGTGAAAGTGGTTCCATTATTATACTTTTACTTCAGGGTGGTTGGGCAGAGAAAGGACAGGTGGTTGTAGCCACCTTCCGGTTGTAGCCGAAGAACATAGGGGATTGTAGCCTCCTTCTGGTTGTAGCCAGAGAATAGGGGAGTTGGATCTTACCTTAGGTTGTAGCCTGACAAATAAGGGGGTTGGAGCCTCCTTCCAGTTGCAGTTGGAAAACAAAGGAATTTGGTGCTTCCAATGAATGTAATTCTTCAAGACATATAAGAAAAACAATTATGTGGTTTTCTCCCATATTCGGTTTCCACGTAAAACATTGGTGTATTGTGTATGTGTATGATTGTTCATTTGTTCATTTCTTATTTACTCTGTAGTTATTGGATGATAATGCTACATTGATATAACACTTGGATTATATGGTTAAAAATTGCTCTATTATTGATTCACCCCCCCTCTCAGTAATCCAACATCCTT
Organism: Picea mariana; assembly: GCA_032191745.1. Taxonomy (NCBI): domain Eukaryota; kingdom Viridiplantae; phylum Streptophyta; class Pinopsida; order Pinales; family Pinaceae; genus Picea; species Picea mariana. The sequence continues at coordinate 5,962 of JASDQU010229103.1, read as the reverse complement.
CACGTGCACCTATCCACCAGTCAAGTTATTGCAACAACAATAATTACACCCTCCATGGGTTCATAAGTCACAAAGATCATAACATTTAAATCACATCCAATAATTAAACTACCCAAACATGTGCATCAAACCCCACTTTACCCGAATAAATGCCCAAAGATGTTATACAATTTAACAAGTGAAGTTTGGAAAAGGTCTCAGAGTGTCCTATTGGGCTAATCCTCCTTAATATTGGCTTTTTTCCCAGGTGAGAGCCAATCCAGGTCATGTAAGTGTATGAGGTGGCATGAGGTAAGTGTTTCGACATGGGGTGCAATGATATCAGGGAAATGTAATTATTACCTATGGGTGCCTTTGTAGAGGGCAAGCTACACCTTGTCATAGATGTTATTGTTTCCTATCCCATTTAATTCCTTTTACTCTTATCTTTATTATCTTTTTATCTTTTTCTTTTGTGATTCAATGGAATACTTTATGGACACTATCCTAGCTTGGTGACTAGAGGTGACATCGTTATTCACAAACATTTCATGAAGATGAGAAAGTTGGCTCGTGATGAGACCCCCTTTCCCTTGGCTATGCCACCAAGAGCCACTTATGTGTTTTGGTGACCAGATAGGTGGTAGTTTCATACCACTACATGCCCATGGTCATAATAGGTTGGATCGTGATGAGACCTCCTATCTGCCAACTAGTACCTTGAGTGTTTATTTATCTTATGGGTTCTCTTTTCTTACTAAGAATATTTTTAATGCTTTCTCATGAATCCTTGGGAAACACATCTCAAATGTTTCAAATGATTTTAACTATTCCCAGCTACTTTTACCCTCTAGGCCTTTAACGCCTTCTTCCCACAAGGCAAGGTACAACCCTTCCTAGTGTGGCCAATCCCAATTCCCAAACAAAGGTAGGGGAAGATAAGAGGAATAAAGATGGAAGGTGGTAAGTATGGAGGGAATAGACGATGACCTTTCACAGAACCACCTGGTGGAAACCCATCCTAAAAGGAGATCAACTTACTAGGGCATCATGTCACCCTTCCAAGCATGAACAAGTCAAAGAGCATAATTTACAAGAAAACGTTATGAAATGAAGGAGAATTCAATGAAACATATTCAAGTGATTTAAGAATCAAAGTGACATATACCATGATATCTGAACTCATTACCTCATGGAGTGAGAATTACTGCTACTTCAGGACCAAGCTGATGGGATGGATACTTTTGTTGATAAATGGCATGCATTGAAGAAAAGAGGGGCCCTCTGGGGCCATGCTCAATTCATTTGACTCTCAGTACTCCATGTCTAGGACCTGTGAGCCTCAATACGTGATATCCTTAGTTATCCCTAGGGTATGATATAACATCTGGCTCCAACTTGGGGACATGTTCTCACTGTAAAGTGCATGAGAACCTCAATATCTCTGGTATGACATGTGTCTACTAAATCTCAAAAAAATGTATTAGTAATCCTTAGGGTGGTGATATCACCCCTCGCTCATATATGACATAATAAAACAAAAAGAGAATCTCTAATCTAGTATAGAATCATGAGCATACATATATACAAGTGAGACAAATCAATATGTAAATGTAGCTACAATTATACTAACATGATATGAAAATGGTATATACAATGGATGCAAATGCCTACCGACCTCTACTTACCTTTTGATTGAATGTTAGTTGTAGTCAAATAACCAATAAAACCATCATAACAATATCTCAAATACCTGCCTCTGTGCCTCATCATAAACCAAAACAATGATAAGTTAAGCACAAAAATAACATGAGTTAGATGTTGGATTACTAAGAGGGGGGATGAATAAGTAATAGAGCAATATAATCTTTTTTAACCATAAAATGAAAGTGTTATATCAATGTATAATTATCATCAAATAGTTGCAGAGTAAATAAACAATGAACAAATGAGCAATCATACCTATACATAGTACACCATTTTTTTTATGTGGAAACCCAAAGAAGGAGAAAACCACAAAATGATTTTTTCTTATATTTATTTAAGAATTACATTCATTGGAAGAACAAACTTCCTTTGTTTTCTAGCTGCAACTAGAAGGAGGCTCCAACCCCCTAGTTTCTCAAGCTACAACCTAAGGGAAGCTCCAACTCTTCAATTCTTTGTCTACAACCAGGAGGAGGCTACAACCCCCTATGTTCTCCGGCTACAATGGGAAGGTGGCTACAACCACCTGTCCTTGCCCCGTCCAACCACCCTGAAATATAAGTAGAATGATGGAACCATTGTCACACTATTACTATGAGATATATTGTTGTAAACCTATACCAATAAACCTACACCAAACAACCTGTACCAATTACTTGTGCCAACATGTTCCATACATCAATCTATACATCAACCTGTACCATAAACAAATGCATCAACCATGCACCAAACCTGTACAAATAACCTGCCACAATAACGTGTCCAAACAACCTGTCACAAGAACTTATCTCATGAATCTTATCAACCAAATCATATCTACTCACCAAAATCAATCACCAAGACAACTCTCAACCATATGCACAATATCACCAAGATGTGCATCAACCAAGCATAACACAACTCATAATCATCACCAAGATCAATAT
>JASDQU010229098.1:0-11310 GCA_032191745.1 Picea mariana | reverse complement strand
AGAGCTTCAAAACTTCTAGGCTGGGTACCACAATTTCAACAATAATATGTCTCGACAAGTAACTAGAAATGTTATTTAACAATCCAGCATGAACTTTCTAACTATACATAGATCGTCACGAGATAGGATAAATATTTAGAGTGCCCAAATCTAGTCTTTAGTCATGTATATGTAAAAAAAAAAAAGATTAAATCTTCACACTGATAATCATACTGATATGAATATATAATTTGATTTGAGGGCAATACATCAATAAAAAAAACATGAATACTTAAATTCGAATGGAAATAATTGAACTGTATAAGTTGTATAATTTTTCTCCATAGTTAATGTATGATAAAACTCCAACAAATCGTCATACAAGAAAATACTAATACAATTGTGAGCTTTCTAATTGAAATGGATACATTTTGACTGTACACAGAGTACACGTTTTTCTTCAATTATTAATAAAATATAACAAAACTCCAGTGATATAGCCATATGTAAAGAAACAGGGTTTTAATACTAGTTGTATAGATATTTGAATCATACCTAAACGAATTGGATTCCAAAACATATTCCAAAAACAATATCATTAATCTCATATTCGAGCATTTTTTCCATCCCATTAATATACATATTTACATTCTAAACTACAAAGTTTAACTAATCAATAAGTACCATAACCAACATAGATGATGTATAAGTATCATGAACCTCCACATGAATGTTTGAGCAAAGTCCTCACTTTTGCCTGCTATATCCAAGATTTAACTGGTACCTCCCAACCAACGCTAAGGGTACTCTTCTTCCCCCTTAGCCCCTTGAGACGAAAATGGGCCACACATGGTAAACTAGAAATCAATAGCACCAAAACTTGTCTCGCAAGGAAGAGCTTCCACTCTTTCAAGTTTTGGAACCCAACTCTCACAAGTAAAACTTAGTCCAGAAACATTTTGGCAACATAGCAATACTAATCAAGGTGAGATCAATTTCCTTTTTTTATTTCTTTTATAGAAAAAATCCCAATGACACATGTCCTCATGCATAAATAATTAATTTTTAATAATTTAAATAAAATATTATTCACCCACTACAAGTGTCACACTCTCCCCAAGCTGCACATGTTAATTCCCTTTTTATTTTATTTATTTAGGCATTTTCTCTCACATTCTCCACTGTGTTCTTATTTTCACTCTTAGTTGTCCATTAGTTCCCCAACCCCTCATTTATTTTGAGTCCACTAGCTAGTTTTTAGTTTGAGTTGGATTAGGAGTCTTCTTTTACATAGGATTAGTGGTAGATTGACTCAAGATGCTAGTCAATGTAGACCACATATTCTCTCATGTTTTATTTTCTTTTTATGTAAAAATCTCTTTTATTATTTTCATGCACACATGTGCATCTACCTAACTTTTACTTTTTCTTCCTCTTTTACTTATTTACGAGTCTCATCCCTTTATTCCCTTTTTTGTGTTTTACATAAACAATATCTTTAGACTTAGACTCTTTGTTATTTTATTACTTATAAATTAATAATAAATTGAAAGTCCTTTCTAACAAAGTCTAAGTGTTTTATTTTTAATTTTCTAGGCCTTCTAGATTTTATTACTCACATTTTAATTATGTGACGTGTCCTTCAAGGATCCACTCACTTTTGACTATTTTTGGAAGTTTGTCTAACACTTGGAGTAAACACTCCACTTGGTAGACCTTGTGAGAGACTAAGGGCTTCTAAGGAATAAGGATTTTTTCGTATTGTGTGCCCTTTAGAATTCTTTGTGAGGGACTTTCTCAATTTTTCCTCACGGCATCGTGGACCTCTCGAACTAGGTAATCACTAACCTATAGTTTAGGTCACGACGAGAGTGCTAGTAGGATGTGACAGGGACGCTTCCACACCTCTCCCTCAATTGTTAGGTTTCTGTGCATGACCCCTTTACTCCTTATGTGAGGCGGATTAGCAAGCGTCGCCAAGCCTACATCCACTAACAAGAATATTGTCAATAATCCATATTCATAACATCCATACTGAAATCATCATATATACATGTAAATCAATACTCAAACCAAATACAAGTCCACTCCCTGACTCTATCTGGAATCCAAGGAAGTTCGTTGATGCCATCAACATCATCAACCTGTCATGTATCCTGCACACGCAAAGAAACTCATCAATAATACCTATCGATACATATATACAACTAGAAATTAACATATAATCACAATGACATCATAACATAACTCATAAGAAAAGCATAATCATAATGTATCATAACCAGATCACTTGCTCGCAAATGTCCTCAAAGAATAAGTCAGTATAAAATGTGCTCAGTAGAACTGGATGTTACATAATACAAGCAAGAAGCTAACCCTAAGGAATCAACTAAAAAACATGATGATGAACAAGTCAAATATAGTTTCTACCTACTTCATGAATATTTCTATGATCAAGGATAAGCTAGCAACTACTGGAGATTCAGTCGATGATGCAGAGCTTATGACTACAACTATTAATGGCCTCCCTTATTCTTGGGACACTTTTGTTTAGGGAATTTGTGCAAGAAGGAAATTTCCCAAATTCAACAAGCTATGGACAAATTGTACCCAAGAAGAATCAAGATTGATATCTAAGTCAAAGAATACCAATGATGAAGAAAATCAAGCTCTTGTTGCTCATGTGAAGAAAAGGAAAGAAAGAAGAAACAGTAGTCCGAAGAAACATAGAAGGTCAGTTCAAGATCACAAGAAGGATGTGTCTAAGATCATATGTTTCAACTGTCAGAAGTTGGGACACTTTGCTTATTAGTGTCCTCAAGGGAAATGAAAGAGAAAATATCATGCACATGCAACAAATATGGAAGATTCCACATCTTAGAAGAAGACAAAGGAAACAAAGGATGAAGAGTATGTCTTTGTCTCAACTCTCACAGGTACCATCACTCAAGGAAGTGATATTTGGCTAGTAGATAGTGGTGCTTCCAAGAACATGACCAGGTTTCGAAGTTCTCTTACAAAATTGTCAGAAAAGAGTTCATCCCTTTAGGTGGAACTTAGGGATGATTCCAAGCATGTAGTAAAAGGAGTAGGAGAAGCCTCCTAGAAGCTTGATTCAAGTAACTCTATCTCAATAAAAGATGTATTATTTGTACAAGGTTTAAAGAAGAATCGTCTTTCTATTTTAGAAGATCAAGGATTCATAGTAGATTTTGTTGATGGCCAAGTCCTCCTATGGCCTAAGGGTTCAAGTATAGATTCAACTACTATGATTGGTGTTCGATAGGGAGGATCGTATAAATTGAATGGATACCCAGAATGCCCTTGTACACAACAATGTTAGCTCTAGTGAGCTATGGCACCGAAGACTTGCTCACCTCAACTACAGAGCCTTACTAGTTTTGAGCAAGATGGTTACAGGTCTACCAGATATGCAAGTAGACAAAGGATGTGCACTTGGAAAGAATGCCAAAGGAAGTTTTTAAAGTAGTGACAACACATCCCAAGGGATTTTAGACATCATACATTCATATGCATGCAAATAAATGAAGATACCATCTCCAGGTAATTTTTGTACTATGTCATTTTTATTGATGATTACCCACGTAAAACATGGATCTATTTCCTGAAAGCAGAAGATGAAATTTTTAATAAGTTTCAAGAATTCAAGGCTTTAGTAGAAAATATCTTTGGAAGAAATATTAAAGTATTGAGGTCAGATAATGAAGGTGAATACACCTCAAATGAATTCAAATATTTTTGCAGAGAAGCAGGGATTAAGAGGGATCTAACAACTCCCTACAACCCCCAACAAAATGGGGTTGCAGAGAGAAAGAATAGATCAATTATAGAAGTAGCTAAAGCAATGATCCATGACCACAACTTACACATGCATCTATGGGCAGAAGCATCCAGTACATATGTATATGTCCAGAACAAAAGTCCTCATAAGATATTGGGGAACAAGGAACCAAAAGAGGTATTCACCAGAAAGAAACCAGAAGTCAACCACTTGAGGATATTCGGTTTCCTAGTGTACATACATGTTCCCAAGGAAAAGAGAATGAAGCTAGAGCCTTCAAGAAAGAAGGGCACCTTCGTTAGATACAGTGAGACTTCAAAGCCTTATATAATATACATCTCGGACAGAGACAGATTGAGATTAGCAAGGATGTCACCTTTGATGAAGAAGCAGCCTTCAAGAAATCTAGAGAGTCTCATATAGATGAGGATAGAGAGGAGAAAGAGGCTCTAAGGGATGCAATAATGATTGAATATACTCCAAAAGAACATATTCCAGAATATCAAAATGAGACAGTAGATCCAAAGATATTTGTAGATCCACTCAGAGAAGTTACAGTTACCAAGAAGATACCAACATGGCTTCGAGACACTTTGCAAGAAGCTGAAGGACATGAAACTCCCATAGGCTCTTTTAGAAAGAGAAAGAGACCACACAAGTTTTCTAGATATGTGGCATTGGTGAGTAAGATCATTGATTCAAAACCTTCCACTTATGAGGAAGTTGAAAAGCAGCAAGTGTGGAAGGATGTTATGATGGAAGAGTACCAATCCATCATGAAGAATGATGTGTGGGAAGTGGTTCTGAGACTAGAAGGGAAGTCAAAGGTGACTTCCAAGTGGATCTACAAGATCAAGCATGTTGCATATGGAAGTATAGAGAAGTATAAAGTGATATTTGTGGCTAGAAGATTCTCCCAGAAAGAGGGAGAAGATTATGACGAGACATTTTCTCCAGTAGCAAGGTACACTCCAATTAGATATATTATTTATATTGCTTCTATTATGGGATGGAAATTACACCAGATGGATGTCAATATTGCTTTCTTGAATCGTGTAATTAAATAAGNGAAGAAAGCTTTGTATGGGATTAAGTATGCACCCAAGGCATGGTATGCCAGAATAGACAGTTGTTTGATGAGCTGGGGGTTTACCAAGAGTGATGCAGATCCCAACCTTTATTACAAGGTTGAAGATGGTTTCCCTTTGATATTGGTACTATATGTGGATGACATGTTTCTTACAGGGGATGAGAAGCTCATAGATGGGTGCAAGATGGACCTCACTTCAGAGTTTGAAATGAAGGATCTAGGTTTGATGCACTATATCTTGGTATTAGAGGTGTGGTAGAGACCAGATGAGATCTTCCTTATTCAAGTGAAGTATACATTCGAGATCCTGTAGAGATTCGAGATTATGGATTGCAAGTCCATGGCCACACCTATGGTTACGAATCTGAAGCTTTTGAGTGATTCATCTTTAGATTTGGTTGATCGAACCACGATGTACAAAAAGTTGATCGAATCCTTGATGTAATTGGTTAACACCAGGACGAATATATGTTTTGCAGTAAACAATTTGAGTCAATACATGGTTGAGCCTAGACATGTACATTTGGTAGCAACAAAGCATGTGTTGAGGTGCCTGCATGGTACGATTGGATATGGACTCAGATATGTCTCAGATGGTGAATTGAATATGCAAGGTTACACAGACTGTGATTGGGAGGGGAGTGTAGTGGACAGGAAAAACACATCAGGATGTTGCTTCAGTTTGGGATCAAGTATGATATCATGGTTGAGCAGAAAAAAAACGTCAGTGGAACTCAATACATCAGAGGCAGATTATATAACAACGAGTGTTGTAAGTCATGAAGCAGTGTGGCTTCGAAATTTGTTTGCAGGGTTATTTGATCTAGAATTGGAGCCAACTTTGATATATTGTGATAATCAAAGTTTTGTAAATATTTTAGAGAATCCAGTCTTTCATGAAAAATCAAAGCATATAGAGATAAAATACCATTTCATCCGAGACATGGTGCAGAAAGGAGCAGTGGAGCTCCAGTACATATCCATAGATGAGCAGACAACAAACATTCTCACCAAGCCCGCTTCATAGATAATCTTGGCGTGATGCAGAATGTCCACCCTCATTGAGATGGAGTTTTGATGTTTCTCCTACAGCGGGAAGATACTCTCCCTTTGGCTAAGGGTTTCCCAGATCATCAGTGAAGTGACTGAGGGAGTAATGAGTATACTGGTACAAGTCTTTCCTATGCCATCTGAAGTGGCTAGGTGTGATTGGGACCATGGCATAGCCTTTCCTAAGCCATGTGAAGTGGCTAGGTGTGAATGGGGATATGGTGGTCGTCTTACCCATACCATGTGAAGTGGATGGGTGTGATTGGGACTACTAGGAGAGGAGAAACATCATAGGTACTTACAATGTAGTCATGAGATTATGGAGGTAGTCTTTCCCATGCCATTTGAAATGGATGGGTTTCATTGGGACTAATAGATGCTTGCAGCATAGTCATGAGACTACGGTGGTAGTCTTTCCCATGCCATGTGAAATTGATGGGTGTGATTGGGACTACTAGAGGAGAGCATCATGGAAGAATACTTCCCTAGCTAAGAGGGAGTGTTGATGTTTTGGTAGCAGCGGGAGTTATTCCCTCATGTACAACTTTTCTTAGAGAATAAGAAGATTCCAAGAAGTCAAAGGAAGACCATTGAAAAGTTAAAGAACACCCTAGAAGAGAATTTGGCCCACAGGAAAAGATAAAGTGAAAATAGTATTTCTAGGAAGAGAAGTCGGCACATAGGAAAAGATAAAGTGAAAATAGGATTCCAAGAAGAGAAGTCGGCCCCAACTAACTTACTTGAAGATTATAAGTAAAGTGATACCTTGCTCATTTTTTCACTCACTCACACAATTATCTCACTCAAGAAGAAGGCACAAATATGAGATAAGAAGAAGACGCAACTACTGCAACAACTGGGGTTTCTTGGTGGTTTTGGTGATTTCTCGTGTGCGCTATCTTTGGAATATTTGCGCTAGTATTGTGATGTAGTTATCTACCCTTTCTAGGGTTTGACAAGGGGAAAACATAAGTTATTGTTATCATGGTTTCTTCATTATTCAGTTTTTCTCTTGTGAAGAGAGTTGGTTCATGGTTACATTGTACTATCAGGAAGATTCTCTCTAAGAAAAGTTGGTTTGGTTTTTCCTCAGGTTTGGGGTTTTTCGAGGATAAATCTTTGTGTCTTATTGTGCTTGTCTATCTGCTTATATATTCAATATATGGTTATTGAATGTAGTAGACTATCTAAATACTTTGCTAAATCTAGTGCTCTAAAAATTTAAGAAAATCTAACACGTGGTGTCTATTTCTAGGGAAAATATGGGTTGATTCTCTATAAATTATCCTTTGGGTGCTTTTTAATTATCCTCTGAATGCATGATGCAACATATATAAAAATGCAATGCAAATTGCAAATGCCTAACCTACTTACCCTAATCTATGTTAGTTGAAGAAGTTAAGTCTCTTCCCCATGATGGGGCTTGAGAAGGGACCCGCTAACTAGTAGTGGACACCTCCTCCCCTGCAATATGGATATGTAGTAGGAATCATTGACAAACTTTTTTTCAATCATGTAGGGACCCATCCAAAATTTCTCAAAAAAAATGTGTATCAGGCTGGCCCTTCCTTCTATCCCACTCTAAGACCAAATCTCTTTGTTTGTAATACCCTCCTTTAAGGTTGAATACTTTTTGTATTACCCTGGTATATTGTTTCGAGGCAGGGGGGTGAGATTATATTGTAATAACATCATCTTCGCTCAGTCTAATGAACAAATCCTTATCATCTTTCTTCAATATTTTGACAGAGCCAATTTCCTTATCTTTGTACTTTTCTAGTTGTTGTTGGTAATATTCCCTTTTGGGCCATTCTATAGCATCAAAATATTCTTCTTAGGTGAAGAGGAAGTCATCTGAGAAAAAATCTAGAAGATATTTCTTGATTACTTCAAGGATCTCTCCAGTTTCTAGGTCGAGGTCAATTTCTTCCACATGGTACTTTGGCATTGGCAAGTTGGGAAAAGGGAACTTATTTCATCATCTATAGGTATAGTAGCATAGGTCAAATCCATATGTAATGTACTACCCAACATTGCAGAAAAATTTCTATATAAGAGCATTCCCCAAACATCTGGGACATCTATGACCACAATGTCCATTAGGAAAACTATCTCAGAATATCGATCAAGACATACCTTCACGTTCTCTATTACACCATGTGTTGGAATGGCCCTATATTCAATCATGTAGACATTTATGTAAAGCCTTATGGTTTCACAACCCAATTGCCTCATTAATTTTAAGGACATAATATTTTCACCCACTCTTGAGTCAAGCATACAATTATTCAAGAGTTTATTGTTCATTTCCAATGAGATGAAGAAAGGTGGGTGTTTAACATATTGTTGTCTAAAATGATTATTTTGTAGCATTCATTATAGGAGGATCCACAGGTTCACCTTGTACCTTAAATAACTTCTCAACTTTTCTTTTCATTGAAGGAATATTAATGATCTTTGTTAGAGGTACATGCACATTGATCTTTTCCAAGACATTGTTTATGTCAATATTCAAATCTGTCATTAGTCGTTCGAAAAACAAGACTAGGAGAAGGATTGCTTATTGGTGGTGGAGGAGGTCCTGGTTGAGGGAGATTAGGGTCATTGAGAGGAGCTTGGGGAGCACTTCTTTGTCTTGTGTATACTTATACTTCTTCTTAAGCCTCTCCCCTAGTTACTCATCTATAATTTTTATGTTCTCCATCCTGGCCCTCCTGGCTACTTCTCTTTTTCCTTTCTGAAATTGTTCAAGTGTGATATTGAGGCACACTTGGGGAGATATGAAAAAGATATGGTTTATGGTATCAAAGGAATTGATATTATTAGGTTCCCCATTATTCATTGGGAATTCACTTTTCCAATGTGCATCTCCACAAGGTAAGCACCAAGGAGTCACATCTACAATATTTAAGGGGGATAGAGTGTTGGGAACCCTTTGTTCATTAGGAGCTTGAGGTCTCCATGTTTGGATAGAATTTTGAGGTTGTCCCCTAAAAGGAGGCTTAGGGGCTTGTTGTTCTGACCTCTCTAAATTGGTGATCTTATTCATCACCGGAGTTTGATTCTTTGCAAGGTCATTTATTGTTTCTTCAATCCTTTGCACCCATGGAGTACTAACATCCTAAGTGTGATCAACATTGTGTAATTTTCTTGGTTTTGTTTCAGCCTTGTCTCTTGGGGCATCAAAAGGTTCTACCTTGCAAGATGAAAAATTAGCCTCAATTCTTGTATCCATCTCTTGGGATTCTTCAATGGTCATTGGACACTTTTCCTTGAGAAAGTACCCAAAGTGTCCTAGGAAAGCCTTGATGTATAGGAAGAGAAGGTAATCTTTCCCAAGGTGATGATTGCTAGGGATTTGTTGAAGCATCTTTTCAAACTTGGTATCAAATTCCTTCACAGTTTCATTTTCCAATTTATTTATTTCGGTAATTCGCATCAACAACAAGTTAGGATCCTCTTTGGTACTCCATATTTTTAAGAAAGTCTCCTCAAGTTGATCCATAGTCTTAAAATTTTTGGCAGGGAGTCCATTGTACCGCCTCCTAGAATCATCGTTAAAAGTGGATGGGAAAAGTTTCATCACTAAATATTCAACATCATCACTCATGGGATTAAGTAGGAAGAAGGCCCAAAAGTTACTCATATCCTCTTCAGTAGTGGTCACATCATTAATGGAAATTTGGGCAACCATTTTTCGTACTTAGGAGGCATCTGCCAAGGGTATCCTCGGATACATACATGTCCAAAGGCTTGAAGATATTGGATTCCCATTGCTTTTGAGACATTGTAGGAAAAGGAAGGTTTCCACCAAACAAGAATTTTACTACAGATGAGTTGCAAGAAACCCTTCTCTTATAGGCCTTAGGGGGGTTATTGTACCTCCTTGAGCTTTGTGGAGTCGTTAGATGATCCTTCAAAGAAGATCATCAAAGGAAGGTGAGGGAACTACCCTCAGTGGAGTCGCTAGATAAACTTGTAATGTAAGGGCTTCGAAAGAAAGTTTACAAAAGATATGTCATTGAGGAGAATGAGTCAATCCTCCCTACAACGGCGCCAAAATTCTATCACAGGATTTATACTTATTCAAATCCAAACACAAGACCCCATATCTTGCATAACTATGGAAGATCCTACCACTCTCACCTTAGTAAGAGCTTCCCTCATTTTAGTGATTAAAGAGGTCCACCAAAAGGGAGGCTTCCCTGGTGACCTCAAGGGATCAAAGTAGCAAGTGTAGTAGCCAAGCCTATTGCCCCCTCTCCTGATCACCGAAAGAATGATCTAGGTCAATATGGTAGAAGAGGTATGAAGTTGTTTGAGTACTTTCCCGGAAGAAGAACACTTTACAACATATATATGATTATTTTCAAGTCCAAACATGCAATTAATACCTCTTTAAGACACTAGAAAAGATAAGTTGCAACGACTATTATAAATTTGCAGCAGTAAACAATGATATGAAAGAAACAAATGATTTATAAAAACAAAAATAATTAGTGCTCATAAATGAAACAATTGACCACGAAAAATTTAACATGTATCTACTAGAGTATTATCCAATTGTTAGATGCAATTTTTGAATAAATTAGGACACCTTTACAAGAGTGTATACAACAAAATTAAAATGTTATCATATGTTTGTAGAAAATTATGTATAACAAAAACAAGTTATTGAACATGTTTTCCAATGTTAGTGTTAGTAAAGTTAGTGGAATGCTTGAGAGTGTTGAAAGAAAGAGTTTATTGATCAATTCACCATGAGAATGCTTTGAGACTAGTGCCTTTCAAGGGTTATGGAGTCTTATAACAACAAATACAACTAAGATTAAAGATTGATCTAATTGCAACCAAGAGTTAGGATTCAAACCCTAAGGTGCAAGAACATTTGGGCCTTAGGTTTTGAATCTTAAGGATAAGGATTTATAGGGTGCAAGTACATTTGGGCCCTAGAAATCGTTTCTCCCTTCTTGTAGCTTAAATTAGGTCAAAGATCAAAAGTCTAGGGTTAAAATCCTAAAGTGATAGCACTTTAGGGCTTTAGGGTTCTAAACCTAGCAAGGATAATTTCACGAATTTTGGACCAAAATCACCTTGTGAGAGGAAGAAGCACTTATGTTTCTCTCTTAGGTTTTCACCAAGCAACATGTCTAGCATAAAACAACAAATTTGACATTAAACATCGATAGCATAAGAATAAATTGAAAAAATATTACTTACTTATGTTAATGTTTATGCCATTATTATAGTTCTTTGCATTTCAATAGATAAGAGCATCATAAGAACAAGATCACTGAGAAATACACATTCACAAGAGACATAGCATTTATCCTGGGAAAACGTCTAGGGGAAGAAAACCCAACAAAAACTTCCTTATCATAAATAGCTT
>JASDQU010229097.1:0-16647 GCA_032191745.1 Picea mariana | reverse complement strand
TACTCTCCTCGATATTAAATAGATATCATGGACCAATCAGGTGTTAAGCCATGGATCAATGGCCGTTAATATCGAGGAGAGTATGAACCATCAGATCACTCTATGTCGGGAACATATCGTGACCGTCGGATTGCCTAACTACAAATGCATACTAATGCATACTAAAGAAACACCCTTTTACCTAACGACATATTAGACCAAGTAGATGTTAAATAATTCCTAAGTGTCTAAATATCCTAACACCCCTTACTTACCTTTTAGTTTATTTATTCATGGCTAAATGACCAGTATTTGTGCCTTCTAATGAGTGAGTGCCTCTATGGCTTGATTGTTTAAAATTTTGATTTATCTCTGCATTTTTAATTGCTTGAACTTGTGTACATCTCTGGATTTTTATTGATAAACTCTGCATTGTGGATAGATATTGAGGAGTGATGTCGACATGAGATTTTCCAAACATTCCTCGCAAAAGCTCTAGGCATTCTCAAGAAGGAAGAACAAGAACTCCTTCTTCAACTGATACTCCGAGTGAGCACCAACAATCTCGTCAGAGGAGATTTTCAAACAAGTCTGTAAATAGATCAACTACAAAACTTGCTCAAACCAGTGTTATGGATGAATCCTTCTTAGATAGGTTGCACATCAATACTCCTACTCTTGAGAATGTAGGGAATAGCTATGGACAAGAGAATGTTTCTGGAAAGTTTCTTAAATTTTGTTTAATTTTGTTGAATTTTGTTGTATTTAAATTTATGTAAGGTTAAATCTTGAAGTTACTTTCAAATGTGTGTGTAGGCAATCAATTTAGAGCAAGGGGAGACAATGAGAGTGGCTATCACGAAGATTCAAATGTCATTGTAGAGGGTGAAGGTGGATTTAGGAGGTCGTGTTATGAAGAAACAAAAGATTGCACACCAACATCCACCTATCCTTCAGATGTTGGCGATGAAATTCCCTGGGAAGGGAATACTAAAGCAATGATGCTTGAGCGATGCTCAGGTGTTAAAAAGAGGTTGGAAAATGATTTGGCGGTCTTGGAACTTCCTTAAGAGAGAAAAAAAAGTTTGCAAGTTGTTTTTCATTCACTGGAAAACTTTATGGATGCATATCAGAAGATGGGGCTAACCACTGACATTTTTGTCGATCTAATGATGTGGAGAAAGTTAGAGGTGATGGGTCCTGATAAATGGGAGACAGTAAAAAACAAAGTTTCAAAAGAAGACACCATCTCCATGTTCAATTTCAAAGAGGGTCCAAAACAAAAAATGTTGAAGGTGCAATATTTTAAGCACCCTAACTTTGTCGGACATTTGTATAACATATTTTTGGCGGCCCATGGGAAATTTTTGTGGAACGATGAGGTTCCACACTATTTTGCAAGACACTTTTTTGTGGAGTTTTTCTTGCATATGCACCCAGATTATACTAGTCTATCGTCCAAATATTATGGGACTAGTAAAGGATGTATATATGATCGCAAAGAAGCATATAGATGTACGACATTGTTGATGCCTCCAAAACATTTAGTACCTTGCCCAATAGGGGAATTTTTATCACTTTCAGAGTTCCAGGATACATCAGAAGTTGGCAAAGAGGCCAGGACTATAATCGTGGAAAATTTGGAAGCTATGTTATATGGTGTTGATGTTGGCATGAAACGTCAGAGAGAAAAATCCAATTCCCGGGTCACATTTGTTGATAAAACAGACGCAGACTTAGATGCAATGTTAGTAGAAGAAGTTTTGGAGTATGCAAATTTTTTTCGAGATGGTTTAAAGAAGGTCATTCAGAATGATGACCCGAATCGCAGATTGGTATGTGATCTATTTAGGAAATTTTTGACACATTTTATGATAGTTTACTTCGAGTTCTAGATTTAGATATCCTTGTCTCTATAGAAATAATCAAGTTCTTCTTGCCATTAATTGCAGTTTGGAGATATGTTAAATGAATCTCCAGTCGATAGGGGACTTCTTTGGACAAGTTTGAATTTGGATGGATTGAATCGGGTATGTCTTTTCTAATAGTTGTTCAATCTCCACTCTTTTGAATAAGATATCAACAACATTTATAATTTTGTATAATTGTGAATACATTGAATCCTAGATTTAGATCCTAGTTGTGTTGTTCACAACTCTCTATTCCATCTCCTGGTACTTGGGCTGGCTTGTCTCAATTCTCATTGGGAGAGTTTGAAGAGGGTGGGAGTTCAAAGGTATCATTTAATGTCTTAAAATCATTTAAATTTAATGTGTTATATAATCATTTGAATATAATTTTTAAAACTTTTAAATTTGAAATGTGTTATGTAGGCTAATGTGGAGAAGAGAGTACGTGAGAGTGTGCACAAAATGGAGATTGGGATTTAGGAAGCACCCAGATTAGGAAAGGATGTGTCCATTCAGGATGATTCATAAATGTATTTTCTTGACTTTTATCAAATTTTTGTTTTGTCAAATTTATAGTTTAGCTTTTCCTCAATTATTTTGAACAATATAGAACCCCTAGATAAGTTTGTCATTGTCTTAAATGGTGTACATTCAAACTTATTTAAGGTTAGATCATGATGAAGACCTAATTTTGAACTTGAATATGTTTGAATATTTGAGAACAGATTCTATCCCACATCAGAAAAGAGAAATTTTCTAAATTTTCCTGGATTGCATTCCTTGCTTTCTTGTCCAAGAATGACGTAGTATTATATGAGAACATCTATTCCACTGAAGAAAGAGAAAATAAGTATTTTTCAGAAGAATGGTTTTTAAAATGGATATTTTTGAACGTTTTTAGATAATAAGTAGTTTTTTGGAAGAATTGCTTAATATGGAGATTTATGAGTCCTTTAGTTTGAAAGGGCATCGTGGAATTTAATTATATGACCACTTCAGAAGAAGAAGAGAAGTATTTAACTGCTGAGGAGATTAGTATTTGATTGTTGTGTAAATATGATCAAATAACAACACCTGGGATGAGAATTACATCTAAGGATTTGAGACTTTATCCACAAGGAGAATTTCTTGAAGGATTTTGGGCTTTATCCACAAGGAGATTAGTATTTCTTTGGAGGAATGACTTAATACATGGAGATTTTTGAATTATCTTCATACACGGTTCTATATTTATTTTTAGATTTTTATCTAACTCTAACTCACAATCTATTTTACCAAGAACACAATAACATCACTTGGGATGAGAATTTCACTTGAAGGATTTGGGACCTTATCCACAAGGAGAATTTCACCTCAAGGATTTGAGACTTTATCCACAAGGAGATAAGTATTTCATTAGAAGAATGACTTAATATGGAGATTTGTGAACTTTCTTCATACATAGTTCTATATTTTTTTTCAGATTATTATATAACTGTAATTCAATTATTTTTTACCAAGAACATAATTTTTCTTTTTAATTTTTTCTAATATTTTAGATAAGATTTACAAATTGTTTAAACTATGTACTCTTAATTGGAGAGTAACTAGATCTTAAATCTGTTTAACCGTGGTTGGTTATATTATTATTACTTATTGTTTATTTAATATTTAGTTACAATATATATGCTAATATGTGTTATTTGTTTTTTTATTATGTTTTTTATTTTTACAGATGTCTAAATTATATTTGGTGGAAAATATGTTTACAATATATTTTGTGGGAGAGAGTATGTTGGAAGATGACAGTTAACTCTTTTGGTATGAGTTAGGGTCCTAACCCGCACATAGGTAGAACAATATATTCAAATGTAATAAAGTTCAATATTAATAAGGCCTTTCAATAAAATAGAATAAGGCGGATGTAAGAAGACCTAATAGAAGCTTCCTCTTCTAGAAGGATCTTCCTCTAGATGCTTCTTTTTAGTATAAATAGGAATCGATGGTATGATAACCCTAGCTTGGATATTATTGTAATAAATCTCTGCTCAACTGGAGGTTGCCCCCTCGAAGAGGCCTGTGAACATTGCTTTTAGATTCAAAGTGCTATTTCTATTGTTATTCTTATATCATTTCAGTGTTATTGTGGTGAATGTTCGGGTTATATTGTTGTTATTCTTCCATTACTAGAATTTTTGTTTCTCTTCTGCATACATTTTATATATGGTATATTACAAGTGGTATTAGAGCACTTTCCTCGGCAGAAAGTGTGGGTTAAATGTATTTTTAGGGTAGAGACGTATTTCGTCGACTTTAAGCCACAAAGATCTTTTCTTACGTGCATAAACCCGCAGTTGAGGAATTCATACATGCAGGAAATACAAGTGGTACTTAAGCGCACATCTGTTGGCCACCCATGTAACCCCTGTTGGCACCCCTTAGAGTGGTAGCACATCAGACAACACATGTGTACCAATCGGCCTAGATTACCTGAATCCCTCTTTAGATAAACTGATCGGCCACCTGACTGCTATAGTGTCACCGAGAACAACGCTCGGAAAGATACTCTCTAGTACCTGGGTAGTTGGGTAGTATGGCTAAGGGTACGGTCTATCATCCTTAGTTACTGCCCTGAGATATTGGGCCGAGTACTACTGTTGGACCCCGTACATATATTAGAGAGCTATATCACAAGGCAAACCTTTGTCTGTAGAACCCTTGAATACCTAACCCTTGGGGACAAAAACATAAAAAAATTAAAACAGACAATATCTATTGCCATGCAACTGTGTTTGGTTTGCCAAGTAAATACACATTTCTTTCTGGTAAAGCATTTGGGAATTTCCTCTCTACAGTATTCTTCAGACCGGAGTATAACTCCGTATATTAAAAAAAAAATTGTCTAGAAATTTTTTCACCATTTTTTCAGACTTATTCCATTGGATTCATCTCTTCATCCTTATCACATTCATCCATATCATGTTTTCAGCAAAATTGTTTACCTTGCTCAACCTTTTTCAGTTCCCCCATCCTCATGGCCCATACTCGTAGATAAGACTTGGAAGCTCACTTCAACACCTTGCAATCTAGTCGCATTGAGACCCAACAAGAAGTGAAACAACTCAGTGCCAATGCCGTCGTCATCAATACAACCATGCAGTCCTCAATGGGTAAAATCAAACAAGACCTCACCAGCCAGTTTGAATTATTCTTTTCGACACTCTGCACCAAACTACATATCCCTACAGATAACTCTTTGTCTTCCTCACCCCCACATACTGAAGGTGACCATTCCTCTCATTCCCATACCTTGCAGAACCATCACTTTAAATGTGACCTACGCCTTCCATGGGTGGATGTGACCAAATTTGATGGATCAGACCCCATTTGTTGGGTAACCCAAATGGAACATTACTTCTCTTTATACAACATTACAGATGACTTGGCCAAACTCTGGTATGGTGCTCTCCATCTAGATCAAGAATGTTGTCAATGGTGGCAATGGAGAAAAAATTATCGTCAAGGGTATATTGCTTGGACACAAATTGTGGCAGATATTTATGAATGCTTTGACACTAACACTAACCATTTGGGCCGTTTGACAAAGCTGAAACAATTAGGAACAGTGGAAGACTTTATAGCTTCCTCTGAGTGCCTGACTTTTAGAACAGAGGGCATGTCTGATACCTTTTTCTGAGAGTGCTTTATCAACAGCCTCAAGGATGAAATTCGGGCCCATGTCCTAATGGCTCAGCCTGAGAGTTGGGTGGAGGCTGCCAAAAGATATAAAGAAGCACAAAAGGTTGTATCTTCTCAAAACCGAAAACCCTCCTTCATTCCTTGCCCTAAACCAGTAAATCCCACTACCCTCTACTCCATTAAAGATCCAAAATTTGACCCGGGCTGAAATGGTTGAACACCAACTCAAAGGCCTTTGTTATAATTGTGATGACAAATATTTCCCAGGCCACAAGTGTAAAGAACAAAATCTTTTTATGGCCATCTCTGAGTAGATTTCAGAAGAAGATGAAGAAACTCCCTCTCTCTCTAAATCACCTGAACTCACTGACATAACCCCTCCCGAAGTAGAACTAGTCATTTACCTCAATGCTCTCACTGGCTTCTTCACTCCCCAAACCCTCAAGCTAATCGGTTACATCAAGCATCAGAACATCATCATTCTAGTTGATAGTGGCAGCACCCATAATTTTATTCATCGCCGAATTGCCCAAGAAACTCATTGCTACATCTATGCCGTCACCAAATCATGATTTCCATTGGTGGTTCCATGAAATGTGGAGGGTGTTGTGAAAATGTGTGTCTCTAAATCGATGACTACCACCTGAAATCCCATATGTTTGCTATCGATATGGGGGGTTGTGACATTGTGTTGGGTGCAGACTGGCTAAGGACTTTGGGTCCCATTCTTATGGATTTTAAAGACTTAACCATGCAATTTGACTAGAAGGGCCACCAATATAAGTTCCAAGGCATCACCATTGGTTCACCGGAGATCATTAGTTTGCATCACATGGAAAAGCTGCTCAAAAAGGGTCATTCTGGTGTTATCGCCCAACTCCATGCCATACAAGCAACAGAGAGACCCTCTGTACTACAAGACCTCCAAGCCATCCTTTCTAAACATCAATCAGTATTTTCCACTCCCCAAGGCCTCCCTCCTTCCCATGGTGTTCATGATCATTCCATTCCCCTTGTACCAGGAAGCCTTCCTCCCAATATTCGTCTGTATCATCACCCCTTTTCCCAAAAAAATGAAATTGAGAAAATGGTCCAGGAACTCCTTAATGCAGGTGTTATCCACCAGAGTATGAGCCCCTATTCGTCTCCTATGGTCGTGGTCTTAAAGAAAGAAGGTTCTTGGTGAATGTGTCCTAACTTCCATGCTCTCAACAAACTTCTCATCAAAGACAAATTCCCCATTCCTTTTATTGATGACCTCTTGGATGAATTGAGTGGTGCCCAATTGTTCACTAAACTGGATTTTCATTCAGGCTACCACCAAATACATATGAAAGAGGCATATATTCCCAAGACTTCCTTTAGAACTCATGAGGGCCACTATGAGTTTTTGGTCATGCCCTTTGGCTTGTGCAATGCCTCCTCCACCTTCCAAAGCCTCATCAATCATGTCTTCCATCCTTTTCTCTGCCATTTTGTCTTAGTTTTCTTTGATGATATCCTCATCTATAGAAAAACCTGGACAGACCATCTTGCTCATGTAGTTCGAGTTCTCCATCTACTCTCTCAACACCAAATTTTCCTGAAATAGTCTAAATGTGTTTTTGGCGCCTTAGAAGTAGAATACTTGGGTCATCTGGTTGGAAAAGATGGCGTCAGGGTGGATCCTAAAAATATTGAAGCTATGCAAGACTAGCCTCACCCAAAGACTCTTAAGAGCTTGCATGGATTTCTAGGCTTAACAGGGTATTATTGCAAGTTTGTTAAGAATTATGGGAAGATTGCAGCACCTCTCACTGCTCTCCTAAAAAAGAACTCTTTCACTTGGACTCCATCCATTTCTCAAGCTTTTCAAACCTTGAAGATGGCCATGTGCACCACTCCAGTCCTCGCCCTACCCAATTACAAAAAGACCTTTGTGTTGAAATGTGATGCCTCAGGGAAAGGAATTGGCGTTGTCCTTATGCAAGCGAGTCGACCTTTGGCCTTTACCAGCAAGCAACTATCTGAAAGAAATCTGGGCAAATCCATCTATGAAAAGGAAATGTTGGGTATTCTACATGTCGTGGATCTGTGGCGTCCTTATCTATTGGGGAAATGGTTCCAAATTAAGGTAGACCATCAAATCCTCAAGTATTTTCTGGAACAACGCATTTCCTCCCCAAAATAAAAGAAATGGGTGACTAAACTTTCTGGATATGATTATGATATCATTTATAATAAAGTCAAAGAAAATGTAGTTGCAAATGCACTTTCTCGAAAATATGATGATGAAAGATCCTTTTTTTCTCTTTCATTCATTGTACCATATTGGCTCCAGGCTGTTCTCCAGGAATGGCGACAAGATCCCAAAAGTTCACAGTTGATCTAGCAATTGCATTCCAATGCTCCAGCTTCCCCAAGATACTTTTGGCTCCATGAGGAACTTTGATACAAAGGCCGTTTGTATTTAAGTAAACAATCAAAGCTTAAATCCATGGTACATTATGAGACTCATGCTACACCCATAGCAGGGCACTCTGGGTTCACCAAAACCTATGAAAGGGTCAAACGTTCCTTTTTCTGGGATGGTATGAAACAGGAGATTCGTAATTTTGTAGTTGAATGTGACGTTTGTCAATGCAACAAGGGAGAAATAGTCAAATCGTCAGGCACAATACAATCGCTCCTGATTCCACCTGCTATTTGGAAGGATATCTTTATGGATTTTATTACCGTCTTACCCAAATCGAAAAATAAATCCATCATCATGGTGGTTGTTGATCGCCTTTCCAAGTATTCTCATTTCTGTGCCTTTCAACACCTATTTACAACATCCACGGTGACTCAAATCTTCATGGATCAGGTCTTCAAGCTTCATGGTATGCCACACTCTATTGTTTCTTATCGCAACCCAACTTTCACAAGCAATTTTTGGCAAGAACTGTTCAAGATACAAGGCACATAATTGCATCTCAACACAGCTTATCATCCCCATACTGATGGCCAAATGGAACTTGTCAACAAGTGTTTGGAAACATATTTGAGTTGTTTTTCCTAGGAAAAGAAAAATTAGTGGGCTCAATGGTTACCCCTAGTTGAATGGTGATACAACACTTCATACCATACAACTACACGCATGACTCCTTTTGAAGTGGTATATGGACAGAAGCCACCTTCGGTTCTCTCATACTTACTGAGTGCCTCGAAGGTCCAAGCGATCGACCTAACACTTAAAGCTCAAGAGGCTATTCTTCGTACCCTCAAATAGAATTTGGTCATGGCACATAATTACATGAAGCAACAAGTAGATCAAGGTCACTCTTAATGTCAATTTGCAGAAGGGGATCAGGTGTTTCTTTGACTGCAACCTTACAAGAAAACCTCCCTCAAGGCTGAGCATTGTCAGAAGCTAGCACCCAAATTTTATGGTCCTTATACCATGCTCAAGCATGTGGTACAAGTCTCCTATCAGTTAGCTTTGCCTAGCCATTTGAAGCTACATCCTGTTTTTCATGTTTTATGCTTAAAGACGGTGATTAGAGCTAAGTGCCAAATTCAAACCAACCTTCCAGAGTTAGTTGAAGAAGGATCCATTTGGCTACAACCAGAAGTAGTTTTGGACCAGCGTGAGCGTCACCTACGTCAGAGAACCATCAAGGAAGTGCTAGTCCAGTGGAAAGATACAACTCCAATAGATGCCACTTGGGAACTAACTGTCATTCTACAACAATTTTCTCATCTCAAGCCTTGAGGACAAGGTTGTTTTTAAGGTTGTTTCCAAATTTTTCACTATATATGTTTAGAGATACAGATATTTCATTTCACTGAATCATAATGTCTACTGAAAATCTTATGTAGTGATTTTTTAAAAAAATTAAATAAAATTAGATAAAAATAAAGAAAATGAAAACAAATTATAGGAATTGAAAGTAGATTCAATTTTGGAAATGGTGGTGTCATTTTCGAAACCAAATTCTCAATATTTGTAGGAGTCCGCAACCTCCAAAGTTCGGTTAAGCTTGGGGAAATTATGTGGTTTTTGTTTTCAGTCCCAATTCCATGTTTTTGGCCGAAATAATCTTTTGGCCAAAAGAATAAAATCTAAAGGAAACCGTCAAAACTGAATGGTTTCCAAGGTTTTTGGCTGAAAAAACTTTCTTTCAGCCGAAATAATGTTGATCAAATTCTATCAGATGGAAAAAATTAAAATACATGCGTATCATTTCAATTCGTGCCAAATTGTATGAATATGATTTCAGCTGAACACATTTAACATAATTCATCGGATGGACAGACAGATATAGTCTCGATGATAGGGATTTCAAAGCATTTCTATTATTGATTGCAGCTGTATTCTTTTCTTTCTTTATTTCTTCCCTTTGTTCCATAGGATTAATCGGATGATCGATATCGATACATGGTGGTTTTCTAGAGCACTTAAACAAAGTTTTGAATCACCTTTCTGGTTTTTGTTGAATAAGGTAATTGATGTTTGTTCAAGTTTTTATTGGAATAAAAATTTATATGTTGAAAGATAAATGTTGAGCATTTTTTCAAGGTGAAGTCTTTGTTGAACATATATTTTACAGAAAACTATAAAATTCATGGGAAACAAAAGTTTGTGCAAGAGAAAATATGATCACACTCGAGATGATACTCGCCAAATCGAACAAAGGAAAGAGATTTATTGGAGAAAGAAACAAGAACGTGCAAACATTCGAGAAAGAAACGATGCTAATGTCAATAGATATTTTCGATAAGAAGAAGTTCAACCAGGTATGCATGCACATATGATGATCGATCACACGACACACATTGGGACTGTATTCAGAAAGTACAAAATTTAAAGTATAGAATTCAAATTTAAAATATTGTAAATTTAATATAATTGATTGTAATTACAAATTGATGTTTTTCAAAAAACATAAATAGATTTGTCTCATAATGTCAAAGAAGACAATGAAACTGAAATTGAAGCAGAAGACGTTGAAACCAAAATTGAAGCAGAAGACGAATCACCTATATGTATGTACATAAATTTAGATAATACAAGATGAACACTCAAATATATATATATATATATATATATATAATTTAGTGAATTTATGTTCATGTTATGTTTTTTAATATAAACTTTAAATTGAAATATGTAGGAGAATCTATCAACATTGATGATGAAATATTAGAAAATGTTGATACTGACAAATTTGGGAAGGAAAAATCTAAACATTATATAAGATATCAAACTAAGAATATGTATAATATTTTTTTCAAAGATGAATCAATAAAAATACAAGCTCAACTTTTACTTTGTCTAATGAAGTCAAGAAAGTTAAAAGAAGCTACATCATTATTGGGTATTCAAAAGTCGACAAAGGATACAAAGGTGACACAGAATGTCTTTAACAATATAACTAGTGTATTAAAAGCTTTCGGAAAATCTCGAAAATAAGATGTATGTGTTGCACGTAGAGCAATACAAACAACAGTTGTTTCATCTAGTAATATAAAAGATCAGTTGACATGACACATGGTAAAAACTATGGTAATGTCAAGAAAAACATTGTACAAACATAGAAAATTTCATTTCCAAATAGATTTAAATGATGAATTGGCTTGTTGGACAGTGATTTCTAGACAACCCTACAAGGATAGACTTGCAAAAAATGTTAAAGAATTGGCCTGTAATTGTTGGTTGGAAGAATCTTGTGTTTCACCACATACAAGGGATGTGTTGTGATGAAGAATAGCACGAAATCAATATGAAGAATTTCCAAAACATATATTGTCAATGACACAAATAGAGTTGTTTAATAAGTTCAAAGAAGAGCACAAAGAAGTTAAAATTTCCATCAATACATTTGTGCAACAAAAACCATGGTTTGTTAGACCCATCACTGTGGAGTTTGAGTTGTATTACGACACTTTTTTGGATTTTTGTAAAAATTTATGGCCAGGTTCACCTCCTCCTTCAATATTCCGTGTTTTTTATATCTGAAATTCTATGTGAAAGAGAAGATGATGATTTATTTTACAAAAAAAATGTGTTGGTGGAAAGAATTGTGATCATTGTGGAAATCTAAGCTTGTTTCATTCAAAGTATCATATTGATATGAATGATAAATCATTTTATAATACAAGAGTCAATTGGAAGAGATATGAATATATGAGCAGCATGGCTCCACATTCTTCAAATGTTATTTCTAAAAGGATTGATTTGAAGGTAGATAATATCATCGTGATAGAATTTTTGAAGAAGTTTGAGGAAGAAATATATAAATACACAATGCATTCACATAGGGCTCAATGGAAAGATCTACAATTCAAACAATCCCGTGAATTGTTTCTACCAGGGACAATTTTGTCTCTAGTTGATTATGCAGAGAATTACAAATTCGTTGCAAAAAAAGAAATACAGAGCGAATATTATCATTCTGATCAAGTCACAATATTTGTCCACATTCTATATAGACATGCTCAACGAAGTATTCCAAACATAGAAAGCTCCAACGACAATCGACATGTTATTAAAGAATATCACTTTTATATAAGTGATGATCGAGCACACAACACACATTATGTACAACATTGTTTTGATAAATTTATGATTCATTGAAAGAATGCAAAATCAGATTCGATCGACATTGGATATGGTCTGATGGGTGTGTGGGTCAGTTCAAATATGCACGATTATTCTATTGGTTATGCCATCTTCATAAAAAATTAAACATTACACATTGTTGGAATTTTTTTGAGACTGGTCATGGAAAAGGAGAACACGACGGTGTCGGGTCATGTATAAAATGAGCACTTTGAAGGTATCATCTGAACCCTCATGCTGATCAATTTGAATCTGCTAAAAAACTTGTTGAATGGTGCAACATGGTGCTAAGACATGAATATATTCTGTCAAGGGATGTGTGCAGGTGTGTCTATGTATAAATGTTACATGTATGTGCACAGGATATATAAGTTTGAACGTGTTCAAATTTATATTCAATCTTCAATCATTTTCTTGAGAGATTTCAAGTTAACTAGTTCTTGTCTTGTGCTGGTTTGTTTGGTATGTTGGAATCGAAGATGTAAATAGATCAATCCCATATGATGCCAGTACAATACCTGGGACAAGAAAAATACATTCAGTTAAAACAAAATGTTTTCAAAATGGGTTTGCATTTGATAGATGAAATGACTCTTGTTTTTGTTCAGTTTGCTTAGAGGACACAAAATCTATAGATATTTGCGAGAACGAAAATGCAGGATATGTTAAATCTTGGAGACATACTGAACTTAATGTAAAAGGGAAAATTCCACTTGCAAGCTCAAAGGAGATGGAATCAATTGAAACTATAGTGTTAGTTGATGATGATAGAGTTTCTGATCTTGTTAGAGAAGGTAAAAATTTTATGTTTAAATTTTTTCAAATAACTTGTAGATACATACTTGTGTGATAATCTAACATGAATTATTTGTTGTCCAATAAATCCAATTATTTGCAGGATATGTTTTTTCCATGGTTGCACCTATAGACAACACTGAAAATGTGAAATATTATTTGATGCGATGGATGGAACAAAAGATGAGCCTATTAGAAGATTTTGATGATAACGGTTTTATATATGAAAGAAGATCCATTGTATTGTAAGGATATTTTTTTCAAGAAACCCATAAATATCATCTAACACATTAGTACCTTGATCTTGAGGACACCCAATGAGTCTTGGTGTAGTGATATTCCCACCAATAACTGATTGTGTTGAATAACCCTTTTACTCCTCATGCTCAATAGTTGGCTATTGGATTCTAGAACAACCCTGCACCTCAATAAGGGAGAAACCAAGGAGCCCCTTAGCTAGGTGGAAACTCGACAAATATTTACATGTGTGAATGAGATATGAACCTCCATACCAAGGATTGTAATGATGAAGCCTTTGAATCTGATTTCAAAGGGAAAGAAATTGCTTCTCTTGAACCAAAAATTCCTCTCCATATAGAGAAGCCAATGATCAAAGTAATGTTGCACATGTCTAAGGGATTTCTCGAAAGGTCAATGGACAATTTCAATTCCAAAAAAATGGGAATTGAAGCTCTCGCTATTAGCACAAATGGAACATAGCCTACCCTTGATAGGGAACAATTCATTCAAGGGTAACTCTACACCATTTGTCTAGTGTTCAACGCCGTGAAAAATCCAAGAAAACATAGTCACGAACATTGACCGACAGACTAAAAAATGTTCCCTTGGAGAGAGGGGTGATCAAACCATTCTTTCGGCCTGTAGACCCACAAAATAATAAGAAGTACTCACTGAGAGTGGTGATAGAACAACTTATGCAACCAGAGTCAACCAATGAGAAATAATCCAAACTTTGTTTCTTAAGCCACCATGAAGGATCTAGACTAAATGATCTCACACATTGAATCTTGTAAAATTTGGTACAATCTAAAAACTGAAAGTGTAATTCTAAATCTCCCTCTTCTTCAGAACGAAGAAGGATTTGGGTTTGGGGGAGATGTTGGAGGGCCTAATTGATTTTGTCGACTAGACACACTAGTTGACCAAGAGTTTTCATTCGACTATGAAAGTAAGTTGAGTATGAAAATGTAAGCCGATTGAGTGCTTGTAGGGTTGAATGACCAAGGTAGTTAAATAGTTGTAATTACCTTCCAATTCACTCAAGGTATAAATGCATGAGATATTAAATGTAAGCATGGTGTGGTATTTGTTAGCACCATTATTTTCATAACTAAGGTTATAGGTTTTTCAACAATTTTCAAAGTCATGCATATTAGCACCCATATTTTTTTTTATGAATGGCAGCATCTTACATCTCCAAGGGTCATTTTCAAAAGGAAGATTATCATTTATTTATTCCCATTTCAATTTTCAACTGCGCACTATGCAGAGGATGATGTCATGCAGAGGAAGTTGTTTCACAGAGAATGTTGTCACGTAGAGGATGTTGTCACGCAGAGGATGTTGTCACACAAAGACGTTTTTTGTGCATAGGATGTTGTCACATAGTGGATTTAGTCATGTAGTGGATTGTCGCACATGGGATGCTATCACGCAATGGATTTTCCTACACACAGGCTACAGGTCACACTGCGCAAATTATTGGTTTAGTGGTCAACTTCAGGATCAATTTATGACCAATTTGAGAGGAATTTTGAAAATCCCCGAGAGTGTTTTGTTGAGGACAAACCAAATAATAAAAAACTCTCTCAGATTTGTAAAATGTGTCATGGTTTGGTAGATTCGAAGGAATCTTTGAGCCCTATTTTTCAACTTTCATGATTTCATGTCCGAGACATGTTTTTGCGACACGTATTCCGGCTAGCTGGAGATGAATTTAAATAAATTGAGAGGTTTTTATTTATAAAGAGATTAAATACAAAAACCTCTCTCAGTATCTAAAAATAATGTTTGATCAGGGAGATACGATGTCCTATTTACCGCCTATTTTTCTAGTTTGTTGCGCAATCTGGTGCGTTTTTTGTTGTAGGTTAATGTTTTGTAGAAGACTTGTTGTCCATGGGTGATAGAGTGTCCAGTAGTGAAAATGATGACTCATCACAACCATAGGGTTTAATTTTAATCATGATCATTGACTGTAAATAATATTTCGGTTACGATTATGATTTGGCAAAGTCGGGATTTCTATTTTTAGTGAATTGTTTGAAGTTATTGCTCTCTTTCAAAGAAAATGGATCCATGATTCTTGGAGAGAGTAGCTCGACCCTAACAGCCAAGGGTGACATTAGTTTGCTATATATGGGGATCATTTTCATGTAAAAAGGGTTGGTTGGAAAATTGAGTAAACCACTTGTATTGTATGTAATTTGAGTTTTTGACCGAAATTTAATGCAAATGTCTCGTGATTCGATGAAAAGATTCTAGTTGTGATAGTCAGATGTATTGTGTATTTTTCTTTGCGTATTTGTTTCCTGTTACCTTTTATTTCATATATTATACTGTCTATTTTGGAATGAATTTTTGAAATTGTGGATTCGTTGTACATCTCCCCTTGTTCACGCCATTTAGACAAAATGTTTTCCTCTCAAGATAACTTTGAATTCATCCATAGTGACACTCTTGAGTTACTTCCTGTTTTTTTCTCCTGCCACACTTTATGGTTTACAATGAAGGTTGTTTCTCACCTGGCCTTCTCCTCTCGAATCTAGTCAATGAGTCAATTGTTTTGTCTCTTCCTCAGATTGACCCCATAGCCTAAGTTTTACTTTTCTGTGCCAATACAACTAGAACCCATTTTATCATAGGTGTTAAATATAGCCATTGTTTCCAAAGTCATATCCTGCACGGAGACCACGCCATTTCTTAGAGAGCCCTCTCCAGATCGAAAAGGCTAGTTTCGGGTCTCAAAGTTGGTTGAAAATGTTACCTTCATCGTTTTTTTATCAGCCAAACTAATTGATGGAGTGCTAACATTCTGGTGCCATTTCCGGGGAAGGAATTGAATGAAACTTTACTTGGGAAGAATGACATGGTTTCAATTCTAAGGTCTAAGAGTAGTAGACACTAAGGCACATATTGGTTGTATTTCTTCTCCGGTGATTCCACACATCAGAAAATTAGTTGAAGGTGATTCCACTAGCAAAAGAATCTAGAGATAAAGTTTTCATGGCGACCCCAATCAAGTTTCAAATGAGATTCAAAGACTCCACTCGAGAATGAGACCTATTGACAAATATATGGAAGAGAGGTATGGAAAAATAAGGTACTCTAGCTTAAGTCTAGTTCAATAAGTACGTTTATGTCTTATCAATATCTTCTTGTCCTTTCCTGAGTTTTTCAAAAGAATATTTATTCACTTACTGCATTCAAATGAATCCCATAGATCTACCCTTGTATATCCTTCATCGAAGACTATAGGTATACCTCCTTCTAGTATAGTAAATATTTACCAAGCTCCTTCCTCTGAACCATATGATGTTCATGATCATTCTTGTGATGTAACATCCCGCTCTGGCGCACTGAGACCACTTATTCTTTGAGGACACTTGCTCGCAAGTGATCTGGACCCTTTTGGATATTGGACCTTATATATTTGATTATGATGTGATTGGCAGATGATAT
>JASDQU010229094.1:7042-17195 GCA_032191745.1 Picea mariana | reverse complement strand
GTGGTTCAGACCCTTCATTATAAAAGAGGTATTAAAAAAGGGCACTTATCATTTGGTTGATTTTGAAGGGAATTCTTTGGTGGAGCCTAGAAATGGGCTCTACCTCAAGAAGTATTACTCATAGATAGGTCACTGTGGGTAACGTTTTGTAGCATATGTATAGTCTTTGTACTATTACTTTTTAAGTTTCTTTTAAAGTGTTATGGACGTGTCATTGATGTTATCTTTTGTCAATATGGCAGATGTCAAGTGATTCCGAGGTGTTCATTAGGTATGCAGACGGTGCTAGTCGACACATGCAGAGGCTTGCCTTTGCAGCTTGGGTAATCTTTACACCTTAGGGCCAGTTTTTATCTTTCAGAGGTATATGCTTAGGTGACACCACAAAAAATGTCTCCGAGTATAGTGCAGTTATTGAGTTGCTTCGTGACGCCTTGTCATTGGGTATCTCTCATCTATGGGTCTATCTCGATGCTCAACTGGTTGTGTCGCAGATAAACAGAGTATAGCGGGTTCATGATCCAAATTTACACTGACGATTCGTTAGGGTACATCTCTTAGAACGAAACTTTGATTATATTACATATTTTCATGTTCCTAGGAGATTAAACCAAATTACAGATAGTCTAGCTAATCAAATTTTAGAATGGCATCTTGCACACATATGAAAGAACATTGACATAAACATGTAAATACATTTTTGCACACAGAATCCATAAGACACAAAAAGATAAAAACCATATATAAACATCATAAAATGACCAGAGTACATAGATGGACGCAAGCGCCTCAAAAATGGGAATAGTAATGAGTCACCGGTCTTATGTCCTCAAAAAATATATACAAGTAAGTGCTCGGGGCACATAAAAAGTCTAAGTATGTTTAGGGCCTATGGGCCCTGTTATAATCATCCACAGCACGGGCTAAATGCCTAAACAATCGGACCCATGTCCGAGGTGCCCCCACTACATGAGGTTGCATGGATGGTGGCAGGTCCTCTATCTCTGCCATCGGGACTATGCGAGTGAGCACAGTGAAGTTCCACTCAACTCGTCTAAGGACCCTCTCGGCCTCTCCGGCTGGGAGGTTCCTTGCTACTGCTGCTCCCCCAGCGGCAACAGCCATGGATTCTGGCCATGGACGACACCTGTTCCATGCATAATCGGCAGGTTGCACGGGTCCCACATCTGCATGCAAAAAACTTCTATCCGTCAAATAGTCTGGCATACAAAAAAAATGATATATATAAACAAAAAGACATAAAAATTACATATGCAAACAAAAAAACTACAAAGGTGGAGACTTACCCATCTTCCCTCTCTCCTCACTAGGAAGCACGGGTATCTCAGGATCTCTAGAGAAATCTATCCCTGCATATGGGTAGTCCTCAATCACAGGGATC
This sequence comes from Picea mariana, assembly GCA_032191745.1. Taxonomy (NCBI): domain Eukaryota; kingdom Viridiplantae; phylum Streptophyta; class Pinopsida; order Pinales; family Pinaceae; genus Picea; species Picea mariana. Next base: position 15,793 of record JASDQU010229094.1, on the reverse strand, counting down.
TGTTGTGACAGCCAAGAAAATAAATCATCGTCGAAGGACTCAATGGTCCTTCCACCACCCTATTGCAGCAGTAATACTGCCCATCTACACACTGCAGGGAAAGAGGCCTGATGTCCTCGTACTACAACCGGAGGGCTAAAACTCAGAACTCTCTCAAACAAGAACGAACACAAGATGGTCCCGAACCAGAAGTTCCTCCGTGTCTGTTGTCGGCAATCTGTCAATTGCCTCTTCATGCACTCGAGCAGTGTGGTACTCCAGTCAAAAATTTGTGCATTCATGCACTGGATGGTACAGTTCATCTGTGTGCGAGATGCCTGATGCAAGGCTGCTGAGCCGGTAATCCGCCCAATCAATAAAAATATAGTCTGCAGTGCTAAGCTAGTAATCTTACTAATAGGTACCTGGGAGCCCACACGATCAGTCCCAGCCTCACAATGCTCAGCTATCAATTCTGAGATCTTGCTTGACCCCGCAGGAAACATCCAGAAGTTGACTAGTTCCCCTCTCCTTGAGAGGCCATTCAGAAAGTAGATATCCTTGGTGGTGGGCACCAGTGATTTACCCTCTACCATAAATGCCTCTGCATCAGGGTGCCAGTAGTCAATCAAGGCATTCAGTAGCCTTGGTTGTGCATGCATAAATGGACATAGAAAGAATTTGAGTAAACCACATTGCATTAACACGGCCACGAAATTCGGATCTATTGCAACCAACTCATTGATTGCCTCATGCTCCCTTTCCCTCCACTGGACATACATCCTGCCAACACAACAAGGTAAAGGAGGGTCAGTACTTGCTTTTAGTTTGATTTTTCATTACAAAAGGGGGGTACACATGGGCTGTAGAGGCTACAGTCGCGTGTACACGCGGGCAGACTTTACTCTACCCGAATGTACACATGGTCTGTCCAGAGACAACCCACGTGTACCTAGGGCCGACCTTTTTAAGGTCGACGCCCACCCAAAAAATAAACTAAAAAATGAAAGTGAAGTATTGAATAGCTAGATAAGGGAGTTTATACTTACTTGGTCCAAGAAGAAGTTCGTTTCATCCACTGTAGCTCCCGGAACCACTATTTTTGGCAAAGGGGGTCTTTTGGCTCCAGAGTCAATTTCCAAATCAACAATGGTGATAATGAGCTGCCAACTTCTATTTATAGATTTTTTGGCCTCTTTTTGTCACTTTTTTGACCTCCCTTATCAGTTTCTTTATACCAAAAACCATTTAGAGTGATTCAGAAGTTATATGGGAGGGATTTGATTGGGTATTGGGACATTGTTTTTTGAGTTTTGAGAAAATATTGACGGTCCATAAAAAAAAAAAAATTTAAAATCAACTTGAGCATATAGGTTAGGTTACCACCCCAACTTTTGCATCTTGTTGTCTTTGTCTTTTTCTATAGGATCGATCCCATCAGGTTGTGACACGGAACCATCATATCTTCTTTAGAAGTGTCGCAACTCAGTGGTAGAGCTTACCAGAACATGGATGCCCTAGGTAGGTCCTGGTTGCATTATGGTGTCCATGCCATTTCTAAAAGCACTGTAGGCTCGGGAGTTCATATAGTATTTCCTGAATATGAGTTTGAGCCTCATTTGCATGATTCTTTTTCACTCTTTGTCTCACCCTCAGGACTACCAAAAATAACGGGTCTCCTTTTAAGCCCTTTTCAGACCCTCTAAAAATGAAAATATTGCCGAGCGATCTTGTGGCCTTTCACGCTCGTTAAACTGAAGTTTGAAGTCATGTTTGTCAGACGGTATTTTACCCCTTTTTCAGTCTGGACGGTCAACTGTACGAACAAAGGTATACTCTATCGAATTTCCATTCTTTAGAAGAGTACTCTCAAGTATAAATTTATTCCTTTTTCGGGCCTGAGGGACTAAACTTACGAAAAAAAAACCCCCACGGAGTCCATAGTTAAGCTCTTTTCAGACTCCCTAAAATTGAAAAGATCGCCGAGTGACCTTATTCTTTCACACTCGTTAAATTGGTCCAGAAGAATATTCTTGACGAAATCCATAGTTAAGCTTTTTTCAGACTCCTTAAAAGTGAAAAAATGGTCGAGTGATCTTGTCCTTGTCACACTCGTTAAAATGGTTTTGAATTGACGTCTAATCGGTGCTAGTTTACCCCTTTCTCGAACCGACTAGACTATTGTCGAAAAAGGTACCCCAATGGAGTCTCCTTTTATGCTTTTTTAGACTCTCTAAATATGAAAAACCACCAAGCTTACCTTCTCTGGGCTCGTTAAACTTACATTGAAGGACGTTACCATTGTGTGTTCTATCAACCGCCTTTGCAAACCTTATCCATCAGCCTTGTGACAGTTTGCTTCTGCGTATTAACACCTTTGGCCGCTGGAGGATTTTCCCTGAGTATCATTTTACCAGAACATCAGTCTTGTCTTTGTGCCTTGAGCTTGTATGTTTGCAGTACTTGTTCCTTCATTGTAACATAATATTCCTTTATTCTTTTTCCAAAATTATTGAAAAGAACAAAAAAATCAAATATACCCCAAAAAGAGGATGGGAAAAGTATTTTCTTTATTGGCGGCATAATGAGTCGCCCTTGGATAAAGCACATCTATCTGTTTGATCATCAGAATATGGGATGTAGTACAACCTTAGGAAGCTGTTCTCGCTATATAGAGTTGTGTCCTCCACCATTTAGTTATTCTTCCAAACATATGGAGAGTTTGCGTTTCCTCCTGCTTCGTAGACTTATGATTAACATATATGCTGCCTGAATCTTATCACTTGTCGTGCTATTGTCCAAGGGAAGTTTGTCACTAAGACTAAGTTGGCCCCTCTGCAATATGTCTCTTGTCTGCATACCCAACCATCCTGAATGTCCAATCAAGTCCTTGTTCGAAATCACCGAAGCCTTCAGTCCGATCATCAAGATTATCAAGTCCATAACCGACGAGCCGTCGAAGACCTCTGGGTAGTGCAGTCGTACACTCATATTACACTCCTACCTGAGTTTTAGAAGATTTTGAAGTTGTTGCTCGAGCTTTGAAGTCTATCCATCAGGCCGAATCAGCTTCTGGAAGATGGATACTCTATATGTATATCTTTCTGATTTCGAGATGTAGCTCCACTGTGTATTATTCGCGGCTACTCTTTATAGTTATTTGACATGGATCTATAGTGTATTTGATTGGTAGCCATGGTTTTATTTTATCCCGAGCATGGGTATGCCCACCTCGGTGAGACATTTGTTATTTTGCAGACAACACCTCCTAGTTCCTGATCCTTGGGCTCAATCGTTCGGCACATCAGTAAAGATTGGTAATGTATTTTGGCCATCAGATGCTCTTATGACCTCACACATTAGGGGGCATCTGTTATAACCCTAAGTTGCACCACACATGCTTACCTGGCATTAGGCCAACTCATATCCCTTCTTTGCCAAAACTCTGCTGAACAACTCTTTGAAAATCCTCTGTGTCAAGGCCCATGCGCCCTAACCCATTACTGCACATGTGTGCATGCTGGTTGACTCACAACAGCCTGCGTGTACCTAACAAAACACGAAAAAAGGAAATTTTCCGATGGAACAAAAAGCTATGGGTCAGTTAACCGAAACTCCCGACCATGCATGGTCGAGGGTTCGTCCAAAACCCTAGCTCCTTCTAGCCTATAAAAGAAGGGGTAGGGGTACCATTTGGAGGAGAAAAAAAAATAGTGAAGAAACTCTGCCCATTTACGTAATCCATTGTCCCAACCCTTTAGCCTTTCCTCATGCCAAAGGAGATTTAATGCAAAGCATTTGAAGGACAGAAGAAGAGGAGCCCGGGATCACGTTCAAGGAGCAGTGGCCGGTCTCAGCTTTTGTAAGTTGATTCACTTCCAGTAATAAAAATAATACTTTTCCCGTCCCAATGCATGAATTGTCTATGATTTGATTAATTTATGCTTGATTTCTAACCCTTGAGTATAGAAGTAGCATGCATGCATAGTTGTTGTTTGTCTTGAGTGCAGGTCATCTGTGGAAGGAGCAGCGCAAGCAAGTATTCAAAGCGCAATGGAGGATCTACATCGAACGCCGGTAATAAGGTTGGTGGTCCTTTTCCATGCATTTACTGTGAAAAAGGGGTTTAAATCTTGGGTTGTAGGTAAAAAAATAGTTTCTATTTGGTCAAAATCTGCATGCAAGTCTGACCCTAGTTTGCTAGTCTGTAGGGTGTTTTTCCCAACAACATGTATGGTGTTCTCAAATACCTTGTAGGGTGATATCCCAATCTTCTGGTCCTGAATTCTTTGGGATTGACCCACCAACTTTTGAGAAGGTCTTTATAGTTCAAATCAAGTCACAAAATACATTATTTCATGAGGTAAAATCATGACCGCGGGTGTCTATTTTCCTTGTTTTTTAAGAAAATAAATTGTATTTTCAATTTTTTTTCAACTTTCAGTAAACAAAGTTTTTTTTTTTAATTTAGAATTTCACTTTATAGTAAAAACAAAACTTGTCAAAAATTTTGTTAGCATTCTATTGATTATTTTTTGAAATTTTTTTATTGACATCTAATATGTCAATTTAGCAATTGTTTGATAATATGTTCCTTAAAAATGAAGGGAATGATATTGAGTTATGTTTGGCCGTGCATGTACTCATTATTAAACTTTTGTTTATGAAAAACGAAATATGTTGCAACAATCTAAATAGATTCTATTATTGTATGATTATATATTTGAATTTAATGGATGAATATTGTAATTACTATAATTTTTTGAATTTGACAAATATGAAAAATATGAAGATTTTAAACACGTTTAGTATTACACCATGTATCTATCTTAATTTTTGTTTAAAAGTAAAATCTAAAAACACCATTTTGAAGAGGAAAAAGAAAGGTTTTGTAATATAATCTTCCATAATTTTCTAGTGTGTATTATTGCAAATATTGATTTTTTATTTCACTGAATCATAATTTCATCTAAAAACAATATGCATACATTTTTTATAAAATTAATTAAAGTTACTAAAAAACAATTAAATTGAATACAAATTGTATCCAATGGAAGTATATTCAATTCAAAAAATGTTGGTATTAGTTCCAAAACTAAACTCATAGTATTTTAAGGAGTCTGCTCCTTCCAAGGTTGGAGTAAACTAGAGAGTAATCACAACTTTTTGAACACTGTCGTAGTTGCAGGTTTTCGGTTGAAAGTTAGATTCAATGGAATGAATAAGTTTTGGCTGAAAAAATATTTTCGGCCGAAAAGTTGAAAATACAAATATCCATCGGCCAAAAAAAAAATGGGACACATTAATTTGGCGTGGAAAGATATAAATACTTTCAGACAAAATGCTATTAACACATTCGTGCAACAAGCTCACTCTACAATTTCACTTTTTTTGGGGCAACTTTTTCTTTGCATTCTACAATTTCACTTTGGGGCAACATTTTCTTTGCATTCTAAAATTTCAAGTGTTTTTTTGGGTAATATTTTCTAAATTGAATGTTTTCTTCAATAATTGTTTTGAAATTGAAGGTTTTCATAAGCAATTTCTTCCTATATCAATTTTTTTTTTTTTTGAATGTAAGTTTTCTTAAACAATTCCTTTCAAAGTCAATATTTTTTTGAATAATTGTTTTCAAATGAAGGTTTTCTCAAGCAATTGTTTTCAAGATCAAAGTGTTTTTAAACTTTTGTTTAAAAGAAACTTTTTATACAAAATTTCTTTTAAAATAACTTGGATTATTGAGCAATTTTTTTTCAAGTTTTTTAAGATATGATTATAAAATTAATTTTTTTTGTTTCTTTTAAAAAATATTTTTTGAGGTATAAAATTTGATGTTTGAAATTATATTTCTTGTTATAAAATGTTATTTTTTTTTTCAAAACATTTACAGATTGAATAATCATGGGAAACAAAAGGGACTATAAGAGAAAATATGATCACACTCGTGATGATACTCACCATAATGAATGGGCACATAAGAGTACTATAGAAGAAATAAACAAGAATATGCAAATATGAAGGAACACGTGATGATAATGTAAAGAGAGATTTGCATCATGATGTTCAACAAGAAGAAATTGAACCAAGCAAAAAAACATTATTTGTCTAATATAATTGATTGTAATTTGGAAAATATTTTGCAAAAAAACATAAACAGATTTGTCTCATAACATTGATGAAGTCGTTGAAGCCAAGCATAAAGCATAAGTCCCCTTCGCGCGCGCGCACACACACACACACACACACACACACACACACACTACACATATATAAGTTCATAAAAGTCACTTTTGTAGTTTTAAATAATTTAAATTATGTTTATAATTGGTTTTAATTAAAATTTATAATGAATACAAGATGAACACTTGTAGATAAATTAATTAATTTATGATCGAGTTTAGTTTTATAATGTATATTTTTTTTATGCCGTGTATTTGAAATTTTTGTCTTTACAACTTAGAAAATTGAATTTATGTTAATTTCAAGATTTTTTAATTTAATAGATTGAATTTATTTTTTTAAATTAAATTGAAATATATAGGTGATATAAACATTGATGATGAAATGCTAGAAAATGTTGATACTGACAAATTTGGGGACAAAACATTTGACCATGTTATATGATTTTGTGTTGAAATGATTTATGAAAAATATTTCAAAAATGAATCAGTAGTAACACAAGCTCAAATTTTGAAAGGTCTGATAAGGTCGAAAAAATTAAAAGAAGCCACATCATTATTGGGTATTCAAAAATCAACAAAAAATAGAAAGGTGAAATATAATGTCTTTAAAAATATAATCAATGCATTAAAATCTCTTGGAAAATCTAGAAAAAAAGATGTCAATGTTGCACGTAGAATAATACAAATAGTAGTTTTTTCATATAACAATACAAAATACCATTTGACACAACTAATGGGAAAAGCGATGGAAATATCAAGAAAACATTGTACAAACATAGAAAATTCCAATTGGAAATAGATGCAAATGATGAGCATGCTTGTTGGACAATCATTTGTAGACAACCCTACAAATATAGACTTGTAGAAAATGTTAAATCTATGGCCCATCTATATTGGTTGACAAATTCTTGTGTTTCACCAAATGCAAGGGATGCGTTGCGATGGAGAATAACATGAAATAAATATGAATACCATGCAAAAAAAATATTGGAAATGACACAAATAGAATTGTTCAATACGTTCAAAGAAGAGCACAATGAATTTAATAAATCCATCAATACATTTGTGCAACAAAAGCCATGGTATATTAAACCCATCATTGTACGTGACACTTGTTGTTTTTTTTATCATGTGGAATTTGAGTTATATTATGATGATTTTCTTGATTTTGGTAAAATGTTTTGGGAAAATTCACCTCCTCCTTCCACAATCCATGCCTTTGTATCCCAAATTCTATGTGAAAGAGAAGGTGATGAATTAGTTTACCAAAAAAAATGTGTTGGTGGAAAGAAATCAGATCACTATGGACATCTAGCTTTATTTCACTCTAAGTATCCTATTGATATGAATGATCAATCCTTGTCCAATATAATAGTCAATTGGAAGAGATATAAATATATCAATGTTACTGCTACAAATTATTCAAATGTTATTTCCAAAATGATTGATTTGAAAGAGGATAATATCTGTGTGATAGATTTTTTGAATAATCTTGAAAAATACATTTACAAATACACCAACCATTCACATATACCTCAATGAAAATACTTACAATTACAACAATTCAGTGAAGCTTTTCCACCTGTGACGATTTTTTTAGTAGTTGATTTTGCAGAGAATTACACATTTTCTGCACAAAAAGAAACACATATTGAATATTACCATTCCGATCAAGTCTCTATACTTGTCCACACTCTATATAGACATGCTCAACATAGTGTTTATAACATAGAAAGCACCAATAACAATCGACATGTCATTAAAGAATATCACTTTTATATAAGTGATAATCGTACACATGATACACTTTTGATAAAATTTATGATTCATTGAAATCTCGTGGGATCAAATTTGATCAACATTAGATATGGTTATATGGATGTGGAGGTTAATTCAAATATTCATGATCATTCTATTGGTTGTGTTGTCTTCATGAGAAATCAAACATTAAACATTGTTGGAATTTGTTTGAGTCTAGTCATGAAAAATGAGAGTATGACAGTGCAGGGGCATGTGTAAAATGAATACTTAGAAGGTATCATACAAACCTTGTTGTCAATAAATTTGTATCTGCTGATAAAGTTGTTCAAAGGTGTCGACCAACTCTAAGCCATGAATATAATCCTTCAAGGGATGTGTGCAGGTGTGTGTGTATATGTTGTACACATGAAATTTTTATTCATATTAAAATATGATTCAATCAAGTTCAATATCAATAATTTGTCTTTAACATATATTGACATTTCATTTAATTAATTAATTTATTCTTAAACATTTCAGATTTTTTTGGCATATTGGAATCCAATATGTAGATAGATCGATTCCATATGAAGCCAATACAATACATGGGACTCGAAAATCGCATTCAATTAAAAAAAATCCTACCAAAATGTTTTTTCATTTGATAGAAGGAATGAATATTGTTTTTACTTAATTTGCATAGAGGACACACAATCCATAGAGATTTGTGAAAACAAATTTGACAAATATGTTAAAGTTTGGAAACATACATAAATTAATACAAAGGGGAAAATGCCACTTGAAAGTGTAGAGGAGATGGAATCAAATGACACTACAATGTCAATTGATG
>JASDQU010229093.1:0-16071 GCA_032191745.1 Picea mariana | reverse complement strand
GAGAGAAAAGTTACTATGGAGAAATTACTTCATATTGAGTCTGCATCCCTTTATCCCTTAAGTATGAACATAGTGTTCAGCCCCTAAGCTCTTTCCCTATTACTAAGAGGACCTCATTTCCTCTTTCCTATGAGATTGCCTTTGGTGGAGGATTGAAGTGGTGGAGACCCAGTTGGAAGGAACTTGGTTTCTTGGTTGCAAGCCGTGCCGACACAGAAGTCTGTAATGTTGTCACTTCTAATGATCAATTATTAATATAAATACTCCTTTCCCGTCCTATTGATATCATGAAAATATATGATTACTATCCATGGGCATGTTTGTAATGTTTGTTAATGGATTATGCTAGCTGATGTGCTAACCCCTTTTATATTATACTGCATACTTGCTCTGCTCATTTGTTGAGAACTTCTTGCAAGTATAAAGCTTTGGGTCAAAGTGTTCAACGATGGAACATCATCAAATGTTGGATCGAGATAGGCCTCTTTCTCATCTTGCACATTAGTCTATATAAAATATGTTGAAATTGAGTTGGTTTCTGTAGTCATACCTGTCTGTTGTGGTTTATCCTTGGCCATAAAGAGTTTTTCCCTCGTAACAGTTGTAGCCTCCTTCTAGTTGTATCCAGAGAATTAGGGAGTTGGATCTTCCCTCAAGTTGTAGCCTGAGAAACTAGGGGGTTGGAGCCTCCTTCCAGTTGCAGCAAGAAAACAAGGGAAGTTGGTGCTTCCAAAGAGTGTAATTCTTAAAGACATATAAGAAAAATAATTTCGTGGTTTTCTCTCGCTTTGGGTTTAGATGTAAAAACACTGGTGTACTGTGTATGTGTATGAATGCTCATTTTTTCATTGTTTATTTACTCTGCAATTATTGGATGATAATGCTACATTGATATAACACTTGCATTATATGGATAAAAATAATTAAATTGCTCTATTACTGATTCACCACCCCTCTCAGTAATCCAGCAGGTCATGGGTGACTTTGAGCAACCATGGGTTGGCTATGTATGAAAATGGTTGAGGGGTGATGATGTTTGACTATGGCTTACTGTGTTTGATTATGGTTGACCATGGTTGACTACATTTGAACATGGACGACCATGGTTGACTATATTTGAACATGGTTGACTATTGTTTACTATGGTCGACTTGCATCACAATGTGATGTTCATCAAGTTTTATTTTCGATTGTCATCTGAGGAGACGTTTTTCACATTTGGACATTAAGTTATGTTCGTCACATTGAAATTTTAGATTTTGTTCGAAACATTGTGATGTCAAGTTATGTTCATTACATTGTTATGATAGGTTATTGTCATTAAATCACAACATCATGTTGTTTTCATCACATTATCACCTCGAGCTATGGTCATCACATTGCAATGTTGGGTTTTTTCATTATAGTACAATGATGAGTTTTGTTTATCACATTGTGACGTTGGAATATGTTCATCACAATGAAACATCAGTTTTTGTTCAACATATTGTATTATCAGGTTATATCCATCTGTTTGTGACATTGGGCTATGTAGATAACATTGGGACGTGCTTGTTGTGTCAAATCAAGTGGACTATTAGAGTGAGACAATTAGATGTTGGAAGAATTAAAATAAGGTCATCCTTTCCTAATTAGGATAACATGTCTGTAAGTGTCTATGTTGAAGATTCTTTGAATGGATCACATAATAGTAATATGAAAAAGTGAACTGAATCAAACCTGCCTTGTTGCTATGTGACAACCTAATATTTTGATTTTTATCCTTCCATTTGATTCCATCACATGTAGAAGGCTCCTATGGTGCCACAAATGCAACTTTCATCAATAGACGCATAACTTATAAAGAAAAATCCCCTTTTTTTTTCTGCTTGAGAATTCATCATGATTAGGATTTCAAAGCCTTCGCCAACTTCACTAAATATATATTTTTTAAGATATTCTTCAGTGACGTCCTTGTCAAGGTCTGCAAGAGCATGGAGATGACTACGGTTTGAATCTCTCTCATTCTACAGAATCCCTAAATCTTTATGTTCAAATTATCTTAGTTGAAAAAAATCGCAGAGTTTAATTTCAACTAAATGGAGTATCAATGGCTCAAATCCTGTAATTCTTGAGCAACACATGAGGAGGGTCTCTAGGATGCCCAACATGACCATTTCCAATTTTGGTTTTATGCAACCAGATGGCCATGGTGTGAATGAGAAACATTTCTCGACAAACTACTTGAGGACGATTCAATTCAAATTTTCAACGTGAATGTATTATCTCATCTTCATTATCTAGTCGATGGATTTATTAATTCCTTGCTAGATCATGCCCTTGAAGAAAAAGAAATACCATAGAAATTCGCCTCGACCAATCCTCAACCTTAGTATGGAATAATTTATTCATATGGATGTGAAGATGGATGTCAAGTGAAAAATGAGTGTGTTCTCAAGTGTTCCACAAGGATAATGGTGCCACTAGAATTGTCGACTGCACTAACTCTTATCTTCTCGTTCATTCTCTATCACTGAATATTCCTAAAAATAAATTGATCGTGCTCTTATGGAATATCGTGCATTGATAGAATTGAATACAAGACAATAATTCCTTTCAATTAATATGGTGTTTAAGATTATAATAAAGAAGAGGAACAATTTTCACTAGAATGGATATTTCCCTTCAATGGTTGAAACATTTAGGTGAGGGAATAAGATAATAGACTTCCAAAATATGTACAAGAAAAAGAAAATTTGCAGCTAATAATATAATTAGAAGTTCCAAGAAGACCAACGTGGAATTCATGGTCAAAAAGTCTCTTGCGGTGGAGGGTTTATTGCAAGGATGTCATCAAAAGTACACATTGGGTAATTGTCTGCAGAATCAAAGAGACTTTCTCCATTCACATCAAAATAATCTTATCAATGATTTTTTTTTCCATCAATAACCAATTTTCAGAAGGAGATAGGCATGAGAGGATGTTGATCCACTAGGATTCCTACAACCTATCCAAAATTCATGGTCTCAAAAACCGATGAAAATGTCTTAATGTCAAAGAGATAGTCATGAGCTTTACAATACAATTTGAACAATAACAAACATACACAGTGTGAAAAATTTATGGCCTTTGAAAGTTGAAGGAAAATTAGGGCAAAGGTTGACATGTGCACACCCAGAGGATGACATGTGGCACACTCCAACTGACATGTGGCACACTCATTGGATGACACATAACACACTCCATACTGACACAGGGAACACACATAGGTTGACATGTGGAAAAATATAGATTGATGTGGAAAGGTTTGATGTTGACACGTGGATGACATGTGTCAAGGTCTAGTGCTGACACGTGGACCTTCTAGAAAGTTTGTAGCCATTCTTATCTCGTGCGTGGAAGAATTTGGCATTACATGGAAAAGTTGGTTATCATGTTTTATTTTTTGGTTGGAACCCGTGTGTATGGTGAGCATGGATATGAGCGATTATATATTGCAATCTCCCAAAAATCATGAATATTAAATATGGTGGTTGTTGGAGGTCAAACCCACGTGGAGTTTGAATAAACCATAAACCATATGTTATTTATAAAATGAAGGTTTTATCCATGTAAATAGGTGGTATTAGGATTTCATGGTATTTTAACCACTATCTCATCTACCAAACTCCAAAATTTTAGCCAACATATACCGAACACTGCAATTTTATTATATATTGCACCAATTTTTTTTTGAAAGGGGACGAAAACAATATATTGTATGGAGAAAAGGACATTTAACATTTTTGTTTGTGGGAAGAAACGAGGTAAAGTTACCAACGATTGTCTTGTCTTCCTAGAAGGATGTTGAAGACAATGTTTTGTAGGTTGAAGATCCTTTTTTATGTAAGAAGGCCATTTTGATGTACGTTTATCATCTTTTTAATGGATCGGTGCCACTATTGATGCAGACCCAAAGAATTATTCCACGAGGGGTGAACTTTGTTAAGAACTTGTTGTTATTGTCTTATTTATTGTTGTTTGTTCTCCATTTCCATCATTTTAATTACTCATTAAACTTTATTAAGTCCATTTAATTAATAAAGTTACGAGAATTTACATTTAGCATAACCAATTCAATTTAATATATAATTTCAGATAAGATGCTATAGCACAAAAACCTAATCAGAAAACCTAACTCTATGAGAAAAATTTCACATGGATTGAGGAGGGTACAAATCCACCTGCTAATAGAGTCAAGAACCATTTTGTACAAAGAATAGACCAGAGAAGGAATAACGGTGTTTTTTGCATGCTAGGGGAGAGGAAATTCTTAGGTAGACACATGTATAGACTTGCAAGCAGAAAGGCTCAAACTAATAGGTAAACATAGGCATTTTTGCACAAGAATGAAAACACCCAAGAGAATGAGGTGTTTCTAAACACACTCAAATGATATGGATGGATACCATAACGAATTATATCCTAAGGACTAAGGGGGATATGATACCACTATTAGGTTAGGCATTGGAAAAAAATGTAACTCAACATTGATGTCTTTTGCTAACTTAGGAAATGTTCTGGAAACTATTGAGCCTTAGATCCAAGTTCCATAGTTTGTGGTCATCCTTAAACCACCAGATTGGTTTTTGGTATTTCTTAAACCACCACCACCATTTAGTAGAAGTCATCAACTTCTACTAGCCATTTGGTTTGTGTTCATACCAAAACCACCAAATTTAGAGAGCACATTCAACCATCTAGAGTTGTACACTTCCATATTTCAATTTCACCCTTGTAAACTCCATCTCTCTTCTTGGACTCACATATGCCCCTTCAAACTAGAGGGAGGAATGTTGGAAACCTAATCCTCTTAGGGTTATGGTATTCCTCACTTGACATAATGTGAAAGGTCAAGTGACTATAATGATCGTCGAGAGTCCAAGAGACCTTGGAAGTTGAATCCAAATGTCATCCCAAATGTATTTATATGTGTATCATATCTTGAATAAAATACACTGCAATCTTATCTATTTTTCTATGTCTAACAAAAGGAAATAATATAGTTATAAGAGGTATTTGACATAAGACCCCTAGGAATACCCATGAGATAGTAAAAATACATGAGTATCATTGTATTGTATATGTGTTGGATTGTAGTGTCTTGTAGCAAGTATGGCTTGTGGAGTGATTCCTTCCATAAAGACTAATTGATGGTGTTACTGTACCTTAAGGGTTCTTCTCTCTATATTCTCATGTTGTTCATGGTAAATTTTTGGTATATTTCGATGTTCAAGAGTTTATTTACGAAGTTAAGGGCTATATTCTATCTTATGTCTTCTAAGGTTTACTACAGTTACATGGTCGTGATGAAATACAATTTTGATAGTCAACGCTCCTAGAATCTATACCTAAAGTTTGGGGTAAAAATGTTTTGTTCACCCAAGTCGGTAATTCTTCAAAGTGATGGTAAAAATGAATTTTTTTTGAGCTATTTAAAGCCTTTTTTACCATATTTTCCAAAGTAAAAAAGTTAATTTTCACCAATTTCTTGTTTATTTTGTCTTATCGTTCATTTTAACTTTGAGAATTTCATTTTGATAGTTTGCAAGACGAAAGAGACATTCATTTGTCATTTTTTGGCATCAACCTTTTTCAATTTTAAGGTAAGTGGCTATGAACTAGAATATAGTGATAGATCTCTTGCCTTGCATTTTGTATTATTAGCTTTATTTTTCAATCATTATGCCTTAGGGTCAAATCTTCCAAGTTGTGATGTTTAAATCCATCCTAATCTATCATTTGTCACAACTTGTGTGAAAGATCCTACTTATCATTGGTTACCCTAGTTAGCATCCCACTTACCTTTTGGCATCCATGTTAAGTATTTATCGTAGGCCTAAGACCCCATTATCCCTACTGTGACTATGAGTAAGAAACCACATTATTCTCTCCCATCATTTTCTATCCAATTTCTTAGTGGGCTTCCATTAATTTGTTTATTGTAATTTGCATTTCTTATTGTTGCTTGTGAGTTTGTGCGTAATGCTATGTTGAAATTTGTTTCCTTATGCTTACTTCCATCTACCATTTTCATTATTTTCTCATGCATTTCAAACCATATCCATAAAAGAGACACACTTATAATTGTATGCATCCTACACACCACCTTTTTTTCTTTATTTTTGCATAGATCCATTATGTGCATTTGGAACATATTTGCACACCCTATGGAACTTGTCTATTATATTGTATTATGGCGTTCTTTTATTATTTTTAGGATTTACTGATATGATTTTTTTTTTTAAATCAAATATTTATAAAAACAAAAAGGAGATGGAAGGAAGAATAAAGATCTTTATTATTCATGTATCGATATGATAGCAATCAATCTATGTCACCCTTGAACAAAGCACTTGTTTTGAGTCAATTCTTTAGAGTTGAGTTTAGTGTTGCTTTAGGCATTGTTCCATGATTCTAATTTTTTACTTCTTTGATTGGTTATTCTTCCTGTTATCCCCATTTTGTAGGATAACTAAGGAGATTATTCCTTGAGCCCCTCAAGTTGCAGATATGGAGTGTCGAGAGACCAATGACTAGCAATATCCTTTTGCACAGATGGAGACCCTTCTCACCACCATAGAGGTCGTAGATTTTCAGATGGAATCCATCACACCAGCTAGATTCCAAGAGGTAACGGGTCTTGCTCCATGAGGTATAAGTCAGGTATTAAGGTGAGAGTCATTTCAATAATTGAGGCATTTGAGTATGTTGTATCTTAGACTGATTTAGATTTCATGATATATGCTTGGACGCTATGCATTTTTCCCTACTTCACCTTGGTGGTTGACATTGTTCCCTAGTAAGTGGTCTTCCTTGGGGATGGGTTTGCTACTGGTAACTCTCTTAAAGAGCCTTCATACCATTCCCAACCATAATTACCACCTTCCATCACTATTTCACCCCATTTAGTTATATCTTGAGATTTTAGGGTGTATTGACCCAAGAAGGGGTTGTCCCTCATTCAATGGAATAAGGGGCCGAAGGCCCATAAATATTGATGTTGGGTAAAAGATAAAGTCCGATGTACAAACCTTCCATATGCTTCACCCAGGGATCCCCCAAGAAAGAAATAAAATGCTTATCTGTAAGAAAAAGGGGGACCCACAAGAATAATAATTAAGAATGCTTAAAATGGTTAGTTGGAGGATAGGAGGTCTCATCCCGAGCTGACCTATCATGTTCATGGATATATAGTGATATGAAATTACCATCATCCAATCACCAAGATAGGGATCTCAGTTGCATGGATGAGAGAAAGGGGGTCTCATCACGACCCGACCTTCTCATTTCCACTAGGTGTTTGTGAGTGACATTGTCATTATTTGGACACCACGCTAGGACAATGGCTTTCAACTTGTCCTTAAAATATGAAAGAAACAAATAATGGAAAAACTATGGGCTTGGAAAAATTGCATTGCAAACGAAGGTGCCACACACCCTCTACAAGGCACCCTTGAATGAGACACTACAACCCCTTGTATGTCATGAACCCCATGCCCATTGAGTCTTGACCCTTTACTACTTCACCCACTTTACATGGGTTAGATAGGGATCTATTGGAATTACTCCTTGACCTAGGGCAATATTTACCCAATAGGACACATCATCAACCCTCCCATATTCAGGCTTGACAAGTCGCATAATGTCTTTTAGCACTTAATTGTTTGATATGGTAATATTTGATGCACATGCTTAGGTGGATCATTTATTGATTTTATTTACTTATCATGATGCTATGACTTGATATCCTTGGAGGGTGTGCTTACTGTCTTTGCAGGACCTAGTTGGTGGACAATTTTGGAGGAACAATCCTAGCTTGAGATTCCATGAAGCTTGAATCCCACTAGTGGATGCCAAGGGCCCGCATGTTATATGAGAAATATGAAACCTTAGAGGCCTATAATATGATTCAAAAAACATAACCTATCCCCTACATGCCAAACATTTTTCCTAGGAGAGGAAAAACATCACCTTTAGAGGCATGACATCACCCAGGGGGGTTAGGGTTTGGTGGTGAGGTTGATATGCATTGGAACAAGGATTTTTTGAAGAGTTTGAGGCTTTGACCATGAAGGAAGTGACTTGGTGATATCTCTTGGTGAATTCTTGAGCTAAGGTGGTGCGCACCTCTTGGAGCCTTCTTTACTTGCTCTTGAATTTTAATTGCTTAGTGAACTAGGGTTTGATCTTGCATATTTCTTGGAATTGGTAATGAAAATATGCTTCTTTCTTGTTCTTGGTCATTGTTGGTTGAAACTCTAGGAGGAGTATGTTGTATACACCCACTATCAAGCTTCATTTTATTTGCTAAGTTTATAAGCCATTTTTATAAGGGTTGCTAGGAGAAGTACGAGTGTGTAAACCCTCCTAGATCTACCCTACTTGGATTGGGATAACCTAGGGAGTAAGATGATTTACACCCATAAGGTTTTTATTTATCTAGACTATTTTTTAAAGAATCCATTCACCTAATTTTTTAAAGGCACTAATCTGAAATTTTGTATTGGAGAAATAAATGGTTTTCCTTGGTAAATGTGATTTAGTGAGATAACAATCTTGTTCAAGTTGGATTATTTTCTACATGTTATAGGATTTATTGTGCCCTAAGGGTGTCCTTTAAAATACATTACAATATTCCACCGCTAGTACCAAATAAGAAGTCATAAAAAATATTTGTGTTTTCAAATAATTGGCCAGTTGATATGAAATCTCATTTAAGAATATTTCATCCTGATCAAACATTGCTTCCATTCAAAATGAGACATATGGGACATATAAAACATACATTGGAATGTGATATGTAGAATATTGTCCCATCATCCATGTAAAAAACTAAGAAAAACATATGTATGGTTCAGGCAATAGAGATATATCAATAGAAGAAATATTGGTTGGAATTGCAGTAGATGGCACCGTGAAATCCTTCAATACATTTACACCACCACCATGTGAATCCAAAAAGGAATCGAATTTCAAAATTTTAAGAGACCTATTAGAGGTGGGTAGTCATAGCATTCTTCTAAATACCTTTGGGTTCAAAAGAACTGGGTTCTTTCCTTTAGCAACAACTTGAATCATTCTTCTCTTTGAGTCGAATTTGCGTGCACACTAGGAAACTAATTCCTTGGAAGTCAAAAACCTCTGGCATGCAACCAACCTTTACCAAACTAGTCGTCCAATTTTTTCCATCAAATTTCTTCTCGGGAGTGAGACTTGAATACCATTGATATGAAACTGACCAATGAAAATGATTATTCTAGAATGCAAGAGAGTTGGTAGTGCCTCCACAAAAAGGCTCATTTCTTCTTCTAGTTTCTATATTTAAACTTTTTCCATTACTTATATATGTGATGGGTATTACTTATGAATTATAGAGCTCAAGTTGCTAAAAGGTCATAATAATAATTAATACGACATCCCTTCATCACATGCAATTTCCTTTAGATAAATTCAGATCATAAATGGAAGTTATTGTTGAAAAGAAAGTGTTCTATGAAAAAACAAGATAATTAATCCACATTTACCACATATTTCCTTGTGAATCGAGAACTCATTTATGAATCATAAATGACCTCTAAAATTATGAATGATGTTAAGTGGTATAATGAGAATTTCACTAAGTATGGAATAAGAGGTATTGTAATGTACCGAGCCCCCAACTGGGTGATGTCACTTACTATAATGACTCAATAAAATTTTTGATGCCAATTTAAAATGTGGAAATAATACACAACATCTCATTCAATCTCATTCAATTATCCATACTAAACAAAAACATAAATAAAACTACTCTAAATGTGCACAAAAACAACTAAGTGTATATAACATAATTATACCACAAAATATAGATTTATATGCATCAATTCTACCTACAACAAGTAGCATTTAACAAAGATAACTCAGATTAATTTTCACAACAATCATATCAAAATTTAACATGAATTAACAAAACAAACAAGAATGCTTATATTAAAGATATGCATCTTGCTACAGAGGATGGATGTTCCTCCCAACCGTAGCCTTTCTATTCCATTTCTCAACAACAAGATGCCCTCGAGCTGGGGATATGAATCCATAAGAGATGGTGGTCCCCAAGGTTGGATAATGTTCCCCTCTCAGCATACAAACTCACAACTAATTCCAGTCCACCAACTCTCTTCCCCTCAATCTGCACAACCCAAGGGATGAAATCCCCTTTCACTGCTCATAGTACCTCAGGCCTTTCCACTCCCCTCCAGGGATTCTTACACAGGTTGGACAAGAATTATGATTTTCAAGACCTCGGGAATTCTACAACTGCAACATGAATTCTCCCAACAACAAAATATGTGCCTCATTGGATGATTTTTGAACAAAAATTCACTCACAGGAATGCATCCTCTTTTTTCATCAAATTACATCTTCAAAAAACTACCAAATGTGCCCACAACAACTACCCTCAATAGTCAACACTTAGAACTCCATTTCTGGCCTAAAACCTGCATGCAAAAACAACTCTCTCTGCAAAAATGTGAATGCATAATTTTTTTGGTCTCTTACCCATACAAATTTCCCTTATTTCTCTTGCTCGCTTGAATTTCACTCTTCCCCAAGATGATTGTACTCATCCCTCATGCTATCAATAAATATGGAATGTGACTCTCACACCCACCCTCTTACATGAATTCAGTGATTGGGCTCTAAAACACTCGACAACTAATGGAAGCCTCATGGTAAGGATAATTTAGAAAGAAATAAGAAATGGGTTTTGGTTTAATAGACGCGGGTAAACTCTCCCCCTTGGACCCCTTCCCTCTCTTGTGGTTACTTAGCCCCTAAATATTCGTTTGTGTCCATCTACAACTGGAAATACATTTTATTCTTTATATTCAATTTACATCATTTATATATTACATCGCTTTGGTTCTCGATCACATACTACATTTACAATATACATCAATTGGCTCTCAGACATGTACTACATCTACAATATACATTGCTAGTTTGGGGTTTGAAATTGGGGATGTTACATTCCCCTCCCCATACAAATTGTACTTTCTTCAATGCAAAAAACCATGTCATTTACACATTGATACAAACACACATATAAACATTACATCAAAATACATGATAATTTCACGACTTAATGAATCAGGTAACAATTCTAGCCAAAAACTTCCCTTTCCCCTCAACCAATACATTGGTTGGACAAGAAGTATTATAGTTATGGTTCCATGGCCCCAGGAAATTCAGTCACCAAAATGGAGTCTTCATTCACTTATGTACAAATCTACATTCATATTTCTTAAACAAATTCAAAAATTTGTGGGTATGCTTCATGCATGGCTTCCTCTTGGTCCCATGTGATGTCTTCAAGACTGTAACAGATCCATTGAACCTTTACCAAGTTGATGGATTTGTTCTTGAGAATTTTAACTTTTTGGTCTAGGATGCACAGTGGTTCCACTTGAAAATCCCCTTCGTGTTCCACTTAGATCACATTCCAATCAATCAAATGATTATGATCAAGTAATTTTTTTTTTAATAAAGACACATGGAACACATTATGAATTCTCATGGATGCAAGTAATTATAGTATGTATGAAATTGGTCCTATCTTTTCTAAGACCTCAAAAGGCCCACAATATCTCACTACCAACTTGGGGCAACTTCCTAGTTTTAGTGAGATTCTCTTATATTTAACTTTTAAAAACACATTCTCTCCCACTTTGAATTCTCTATTTGTTCTCTTTTTATTTCCATAGGTATTCTACCGATCTTGTACAACTTTCAAATTCTTCATGATCTTTACCATTTGTTCTTCCATTTCTTTTAACAACATGGGCCCATTCACGACTCTGTTTTTTGGGTTATCCCAACTTACTTTATCCAGATTTTATGAGTAGAACGAAATGACTACATATTATTAACATATTCGTAACATAGAATATCAGAGATACAATAAAACGAGTTTTCTATTCAATAAGGAAATAAATTGAAACTGTAAAATGTAGCGGAAAACAAGCTTGTTGGAATGGTGGCGGCTTATCTTTGAGAAGATATGTGACAGTTGCGCTCATTCACAAGAAGATGATTACAATGAGGCTCTGAAGGCCTTTTTACAATAAACAGGAGTGTCAAAACCCTAGACATCCAAAAACCTAACCCTAGGAGATGAAGCGCCAAAAGTCAGGTGGGCCCCATTTGGGTAAGTCAGTACATCAACTTCCTGAGGTCATAACTTTTGAATACGATCTTCGTTTTAGGTGCATGATATCCCTTTGGAAATATTTATCGGTATATACCCAAAACAACGTCATTTAGGGCCTCAAAATGGCTCTGGAAGTTCACGACCCGAAAAACTGCTAAAAATACTAAATTACCAAAATTTCCAGAAAGTTGTTTTGAGCCAGCTGGAAAAGGTGGGTGGTCACCGATATCCACCTAGATCAATCCTCCCTGCTTAGGAATCAATGGTCTCCATTGCGGTGAGTTCCCCCATCAGATGAGGAAATTTCTGTTGAATTTGGCCCCGGGAGAGCAATTTGCCTTGGTGCAGGAGCTGCAACCTTGGTGATGGTGTACGACCCATAATGGAGTGGGTGAAGCTTTCTATGGGGTTCTGTAAGGCATTCTTTCTGAAAGTGCAACCAAACTTTGTCGCCCACCTGAAACTTATGTGGCACCTGATGTTGATCATGGCGCTTCTTGTACTTTTCATTGGACTTCTGTAGGATATCCTGAACCTGTTGGCAGATGTGCTAGATCCACTCAATGAACTCGGTGGCTTTTTGAACTTCAGTTGGAGAAGGAGATGAGTCGACCAAGGTGACCACAAGGGGAAGTGCAACATATATGGGACCCAATGGTTGGAATCCCAATCCCATCTAAAAGGGGCTGTGGTTGGTTGAGCCATGTAGGGCTTGGTTGTAGCTATTCTAGACATAGGGAAGACTCTCATCCCATGTGCAAGGGTTCTTGGAATTATACATGCATAGGATGTGCACGATCATTCAATTTACGAACTCAGTTTGGCCATTTGTCTGGGGGTGGAAGGTCGTGGATTTGGTGAGCTTGGTGTATAGTAGTGACCAAAGGCTCGAGCATAATGTACTAAGAAATCGACTGTCCTGATCTGAGACAATGGTTTGTGGGATTCCAAAATGTACCCAGACTCGTTCAAAGAAGAGCTTGGCAGTGGATTCTTCTATGATGCTCTTCTTGCAGGCAACCAGAATCGCCATCTTAGAAAAGTGATCAACAACCACAAAAACAAAGTCATTTCCCCGCTTGGTGGATGGGAGGCCCGACATGTAGTCCATTGAGATGGATTCCCATGGCCTATCAGGAGTAGGAAGAGGGGTGTATAGGCCCTGTTTCTTAGTGGTTGGTTTGAAATAGCACAAGTAGTGTAGGACCTGATATACTTGCTGACCTCCTATCGAATTTTTGGCCAATAGATATCCATAATAATGCTTATGTTGAGCCATAGATATCTACCATGATAGCACGACAGAAGGATTTTAATGCAAGTGTTAACCTCCTGGTGACGGCCAAAATGCAGGATATTCATCATGTTCAACACGATTGACTACGCCAACCCTTTAATCCATAACTACGAGACAAGGCGAGGTTTCTTTCTAGTTGTCTTCTTTAAGTATCGGTGGGGAGCTAACATAGTGTATCTCTTCTGGTCTCCTAAGTTGAAGTCATTGTTCTTCAACAGCGGAATCTGTCCTAATTGAATCCCGACTATGCGAATTCCTTTTGGAATGTACGCAGTGAACACAGAGTACTCAAAATATCGAGGGATACTGTTATCACAGAAATTTCATCCGCACATGATTACAAGAACTCAACATCGTCAAACAGTGATGAAGTCATCCATAGACCTGAATTAATACCAAAGCATTCAAAAAAGGTCAAAAACTATACAAAGTAGTGAAAAATTGAAGAGCGCTATGCAGACATTGAGCGTGCGTGCACATGCGCGAAACAAGAACGCAGAATTAGGGCACATGCGCATGATGCATGACTGTTATCGCAAAAAACTGCACACCTGCTAAACGACACATTTATGAGAGTGGTTGGCCTCCCACCCACTTATGGTTCAGCTCCCAAGCCGATTTGACCCTCAAATCTGGACTGGATCTGACTGGTGGGCTGGTCAAAGACCTAGGAATGCCCTAATTGGCCTCTTTTCACACTACAAAGCAGTTAAACAATAACCCAAAAGAATGCTATAAAAATCCATGGATGCACCTCATTTTTTCAAGGAATTCAAAGTAATGTTATGCTGCTTCTATTCTCTTGAGGACTCCATCCTTGTCAAGAGAATATTGCCACCATTGCATTAGACAATCCATCTCACCCATTGAGTGGATTTGTAAAGAGTTCTTTCATCATCATTTTCCATTTTTTCTTTGTTGTAAGAAGAGCTAGCTAGTGGGGGTCCAAGATCCCTCCCTTGGAGGAAGAAGGGACTCATAGTCCCCTTTCTTCTTGGTGCTTTGTTTCACTAATAGATCAGCCTCAACATTGGTGACATGGGTCTTATGGTTCTTTTTGTTTCTATGTCCCTATGCTCATGAATTTAGTTGTTATTTCATTTCTTAGTTTAATTCTTAATTGTAGTCTTTTATTTTCTTTCCCTAACTCTTTTCCTTGCAGCTGTCCTGCTTAGTAGACCCAACTGATCTTGCAAGCACCTCTATTTTTCTCACCAAGGTGATGAAAGAGGTGCAATAGATTGGCGACTCCACTAGGGAAAGGTATCAATTTCCTACCCCATTTGGGTTTTTCTTGCTCTTCTTTTAGTTTATTTAACTTGCAGGTACACTAATTGGCCTAAGTCGACCTGCCACTCAGCCAATTCCAAGTTGAATTGAGAGTAATCCATCCGGATTTTTCATTCTCGGTTGTGTGTCATATATGCATGGGTTTTTAGGCCCACAGACGCACATCGTGTGCACATGCGCCTGATCCACGGTTCTGTTTTTCACACGCGCACCTTTTGACTTGTCTCTGTTCACGCACATGCGCTCAGGGCACCTCTATCTCCACTGAGACCCACGCATTTGTGAAAAAATTCACATTGTAAAGTTGTTGAGATGTGGGGAAGGCCATTTGCCTTCTTAAAAATGATTTCAAGCATGTTTTAAAAGCTGCACCACACTTAGTCCCCTCATCATATAAAGGGGTTAGTCAAAAACACATAGACACTTAGGAGGATAAAATCAATTTCCCTTCTTTGCCTTTTGCCACATGGATGGCTTGTTTTGACTCACAAGATAAGTTGGAAATCATTTTTAATCACATTTAACTTACATTGGGACTAGAAGTTGAATAGCAATCACTTAGTATGCTCTTCTCTTGCACCTCCAAGCGATCTTGAGAATCATAAAAAGATTGTGAAATGATTTCATCTCCCTTAAGAACATTAAAACCTTTAGGAGAGAACAACAACCCTTCTTGGGACTCCTCTTAGTTTAATTTTTCAAACTCATCTTAATATTGCAATGGACCCATACATGCCCACATGCTACAAAGATAGGATAGTGTTTGAATTTTTCTTTCTTAGATCAAAACACTAGGGAAGTTTAAAGGTTTGTAACGGGCCCATACATGCCCACATGATCAATCTAGGATAGTTTCAAAACTTTTCTTAGATTACATCACAATAGGGAGTTAAAGGGATAGTAACGAACCCATATGTCCACATGCTAGCTTCCTAGGGACTTTTGAATTACACAAGGTTGTACCAAAGGCACTTAGTTAATTAGGTAATCAAACACTTGTAAGGACCAAGTGAAGTCCACATGCAGCAAGGTGACATCCAATTCACTAAAAATTGGCACACTTTCATTCATACACAAAAGTCACTTATCACTCACATAGCTTCTTCTTGAAACGTGGAGGTCAAAGTAAGTTTCCTCCAAAGGGATTCCGAAAATACCCCACCCTTTTCTTGACGAAACTATCCACTCCCATTTTAATCAACTAGGTTGATTTGCACCCCCAACCTCCCAAAACAACTACATCTAAAATATTTCTAAAAAACCACTAATTTT